>CAUJGJ010000277.1:1265900-1308400 GCA_963170055.1 Halisarca cf. caerulea | reverse complement strand
CAATTTTCATTGATGTTTATTTCTACATGATTGCATTGCTCATAGTGAATGGATTCCCAGTAATTTCACATCATTTGCATACATCCCAGATCGATTGCATGATCATATCAATATGTCCTAAAATTACAGGGATAAAATAATATTGCCTACAATATTATAACTGAGAAAGCATTAAATTGATCCTAATATACCAAAGGTTATACAATATATTATATGATTTCAGCAAAAATATAATCGACCGTGGTACTAGTGTATGGGCGGCCATGTTTTTTCATGTCATCCCTACATATGAACCACTATATACCATAGTTCATGCATATATATATATATATATTTTTTTTTTTATTTATTTTTTTTTTTAATTGAAAAATTATTAGAGCCATACATAGCACACACATCAGCAAAAAAAAATAACGAAGCAAGTCTAAAATAATTAATGCAATCTATGGCCTAAGGATTGTCATCAAATATAGAAAAATGCCGTAGAGATCCCAGAATAGACATGGCGTTTCCCCTTTGAACTGTCACTGACAATCTCTAGATGAGGAATTGCTGAGACAAAACCTCTCCTGTGCGCACATATATAGTGTGTGTGTGTGTATAATATATATATGCCTCATGCATGTATACCATATTTACAGAGTATAAGTGGCACCATGCATGGTTTTGATATCATCTCATCTGCCATAATGAAATATTTGGTGCATAAGTCACACCCATTTTGCCAGCTAGTGAAATACAGGCATCAAACTACGACTTATACCAATAAAATATAAGGTAAAGAGGGGTAATTTGGAACACGCTGGTAATTTGGAACAGGGCCTGTAACTTTTGTTGTGGTTAAGTTACCTAACCATCCTTGCTACTGCCAAACTCCCCCTTCACGGGGAGACAATACAGACGAGAAATAATGGATGCTACTTGTGGTTGACACTGCTTTTGGCCTGACTGTTCCGAATTACCCCCCTTTACCTTAGTAATTCAAATTCAGAATATTTTTATGTCAATGTACAATATTCTTCCAGAAAATTAAATGATTATGTACATGGGACTCAACAACAAATACTATCATAGCATTTTATACAGTACAAACATGCATGTAAGTTCATACAAAACTGTCCAGCAGTATATTATTATGCAACACATGTATACTGTAGATATTACTATGTATTGAGGAATTAATGCATCATTGATGATGCAACCTTGCTTGTTTATGATGCAATACACAGTGTTACTGAGTTAGATATCGGTTGTATCTTATCTCGCAACCATCTTCGAGCAGCTGATGGAGAATTCTGACAATGTTTCTGGCGTCATCCAACCCACAGTGCTGTCTCCCTTCGAACACCAGACCCAAATGTCCCAACATCCCTTCTATGTTGATCCTTGGATAGCGATAAAAACTGGAGAAAAGTTTGCGAATGTCGATCCACTTTTGGGCATACTTTGGTAAGTCTATTCCTGATAGTGCACATTGAGGGCTCAGACAGCGTGCTATGTCCCATATGCTGTACAAGAACAGATGACAACCACATGATAGACACATGACAACTGCATGACAGTCACATGACAATGACTTAAGAAAACATGAAAATACATGAACAAAAGCTGATGAAATCTTCAAGGATCACCAATGTAATCAATGATTAGCTAAACAGAATTTCTTACCCGTCGCATGCCAAGGAAAAATTATGGTCCGAAAACAACTTCTTTGAATCTAACCATTCTTCAAAGCATTTGAAAATTTCCACAAAAGTTGATGCCTTGTCCACTTGCCTCTGAGGACAAATACACACAGTTGAGTGATTACAAGGTATTGCACACACACATGCCCATGCACATGTGCACACGCACGCACGCACACACGAACACACACACATACACACATGCAGGTGTACACACACACACACACACACAACACCCTTCTTACCTGAGAAATACCAGTCAGACTGCAACAGAACTCACTCAACTGAGGGTTAAGAACTGGTTTGCAATACGAATGAAAGGCATCAACCTGCAGGTAAGGGGAAATCCCAACATTACGTGCACACACTACTCAAGTACCTTCCAAAAACTTACAGGTCATTTGAACGTACGTATATCCATTGACATACACATTTAAACTCTCCAAAATAAGGACACCTCTATATACAGTACAGCTCACTGTAGTCCACATTAGTCTGACGTGGCCAGACTGAATTCCTCCATTTGCAGGAAGAAAAATGGAGGAATTCGGTCTGGCCACGTCAGACTAAGTCTGAATGGTGTCTTCATTATAGAGGTTCCACTGCATTTTATAACTCTACCTAAGAGTGACTTGCAGCATTGAATGTCTATGCTTGCAGCAGAACATGGTACACTGAATTACCTCTGTTCTGGTGTTGACGTTGTACAAAATGGCTGGGAACTCTATTATCTCGTGTACGTAGTCCGGAGGATTGGGGTCCAAACACGTGGCTTCGAAGTCGACAATGACCAAATACTCAATGCCCAGCGGGTTAGAAACCAGTTTCAGTTCCATAGGGAGGTACTGTTCGTCGTGAGACAAAATAACTTCTTTCCTGGCGTGTACCTTTAGTCTTTTCTTCAGTATCGTATCGTCTCCTCTATGCACGCAAATTGTAATGCTCAAAATTGAAACCTTTAGCCCTTCATCAAACATATTTCTCCGTGCACTTACTTAACACTAGAGCCAAGGGATAACAGCTTTTGCTTAACTTCAAGCACTGTCATACTTTCCACTTCACTATTCGCCCTACTCATCTGCTTGTATGCAGGATGATCCCGCTTGGGTTGTGATTGTCCTCCGGTCGCCATTTTAATTAATTGGAAAAAAAACATGTCCGTTTCATGTGCCTCCGTACACGCAATCTTGCATCTCAACCAGCCCAATTTAAAGTATGACTTCCACTTGCAAGAGACTTGAACCAACTAATATTCTTGTCTTGCTAGAAGGGAAATTCATCGACTACCTATGCTGTGCCAGACCATGGATACTCTTAGTCCCACATAGCCAGGCCCATGCTCACTGTGACGATTGGGTCTGAGGTACACCAGACTAAGATACTCCAACAATAACCAGTGCAGTTAGTTCGCAGCTGCCCATCACCGACCCTCTGTTTTGGTAATTCATCCCCCAGAGAAAAAATGGAGGAATGTGTCTGGCTACACAGGACTAAGTGCAGTGGTGACCGTTCAGATATCAATCTTCAATAATTATGCAACATTACTTCCTCTTAAAACACATTATAAAATAGCATCAAGGCCTTATAACACAAGCCTCCAAAGGGCATGCAACAAAGATTGGACAACTATTAACAATTATTGTGGAGGAAATACACACACACACACACACACACACACACACACACACACACACACACACACACACACACAGGTCACTTGGCACATTTACAAATGCAGTTCTGCTGGCTAAAATGTCATACAGTAATGGAATGACAGAAATCCTCGCTACATATTTTCTGGATGATTCCTGATTGTTCGTTCTCCAAGACGCACATACTGGTTGACTCTTAGGTACAGTTTGATGTTTGTCTTGAGCAGAAAGTATAAAAATCCACCCTAAATACAACAGAAAGATGAAAAATGAAGAGTGCAGTACTGGTGTATCTTGAATGTATCCAAATGTCCTAGTCCTTCGGAACCAAAATGCCATTTTGATTCCTTTTTGTAGACAATAGCTGACTAGCTAATAGAATAGCTGAATAGCTAATAGAAGACAAAATCGACAGTCTGATTCCACAAGAAGACAAAAACACACCAGGGTTGTGGTTGGTAGTGTGTGCATGGTAACATCACAAGACAATCCTATACTTCAGACTATGTACTGGTAACATGTAGTGAATGAACTCACAAATGCAGCTTTTTTCCAATTAGATTTAACTGATTTGAAGATAAAATGGCCGACAAGAGTAGCAATATAGGGGAATGCCAGAGCTCCACACATGGTTCTAGCTAGAGCTGGCAGTGAGTTGATGTCAGCTCTTGATGGGATGGTCACAGGACGTTTAGGTGCGAAGTATCTCAGTAGAGCTATTTTCTTCATTCGAGGGCCAAGTGTATTGAAGTAGAACCGAATAAGTTTTTCAACTAAGGGGATAGCATTTAGAACAATGAGGGCAAATGGTATCAGTGGCAGCCCAACAACTGTAGCTATGGGATCAAGTTTTTCAAACAAAACAGATGTCTCCTGTCTTCCCAGAATTGTGTACACTGTTAAGATCCCGTAGGAGAAGGAATTCCAATAGAGTGCCATCCCAACTAAAGTAGCCAGACCGATCGGTGATGCCTTAGTGATCACATTATCAATACGGTTCACTATAATGAGCAAAAGTCCCATTCTCGGGAAGTCTATGATGTAGGCTGTCTGGCACTGCGGGCAATGAACAGGAGTTGACAGCTCCCCTTTCTGCTTCTGTTCAACCCAGTGTTGGATGCATTCTTGATGTACCCACCGAGTACTTCCTCTGCATCTACAGGGTGCCACCCACTGCAGAGATTGAATAGGATTTTCTGAATCAGTTCCAAAGCATACCCAACACTGACGAGTATCGTCGAAGGGATTCAACTCGGGCCTTGCGTCAGCCATTTTCTTGAAATGCGTAATTCCACTGATTAGAGGAAATCCCTATAGCCATGTTACGTCATGCACGTGAGGAGCGCACACAATAAGGGAATTCCCCAATCAGCGCGCGTCTGGCGCGGAAAAGGAAATGCTATAAAAACTTTATGTGCATGGGTACAGTTAGCACTCTTTTTGCAAACAGAGGTGACAAGCCGGACAGTCATGACAACGAAGTGCATACAGAGATTAGCTAAAGACCTTGATCATTCGTGGTTAGAGCATTTTAGAAGCATGGACAAGCACGAAATGGCGTCGTTCAACGGCAGTGAAGCCTGGATTGACTCGCACGTAGACTGCACAACAACAACACCGGAGAGTTCTAGAAGCGTGTCACCCTACCAAGAGACTGCAGCCCCGAGGGGTCCTTGGCATCTAGAAATGGCCCCCTTGAGTTCCATCACTCCAGACGAGAACAATCAATATTACCCTGCTAGGAGTAAAAGATTTGAAAAGAAAGAAGTGCCTCTTAAGATTTGGCGCCAGCCTACGGTTAGCAGCAAACCTCAACTAGCTCAAACTAGATCGTATTCAGTATCAGAAGCAGATTATCCCGTTAAAGCTGCAAGAAGTAGATTGACTTCAGTGCCAGTCGCACAAGAAGTGCACCAGCGGCAGACCAGTCCAGACCAGCTAGAACCCGACGAAGAGTCTCTCTTTACAACCATCTTTCCCGAAAAAGTATGTCACATTTGTTACCACAAGCAGTAGCCACCAGGACAGACAGACAGCTGCAACGTGCAGTACTGCAGCTGCATGTCTGGGTGCTTCGGCGTGCAACTGCCTTTAGCGTATAGCAGACGGTTTGTGAGCCTATTTCTTGTCTCTCTTTCTATGAACTTGCAGCCTCAGGATAAGATGCACACGGCTGCTCCGTCCTACCTCCCGACATCTTTGAACTCTGAAACTTACAGCGGCTACGCAATCAGAAATGTTTTGGACTTTACCCTGCAAGACTACTATGGTGGACTGAGCGAGATTATGAACGGCTTGGCTGTTTCCCCGAAGGTTCCCACTTCCACGTCTTCTGCCCAAACACAGAGTGAGTGGACAAGCTAATGTTTGGCCTCTTCTGAAACGTATATTATTGGCTGTTTCTCTACCGTTTTTGCAGCTGTGTCGGCGACTTTTGTCAACACGGAACAAGAGTCGACCGCCACCCAAGCAGTCACCAAACCCGACATTGGAGTCTTCGAATCCAATACCTATTCCAAGAAGGTTTTTGTTGGCGGTCTTCCCCCAGATTTAGATGCTGGTAAGCGGAAATGACTACACCAGCTGCAATGCATTATGACTGTATGTGTGTGTGTGTGTGTGTGTGTGTGTGTGTGTGTGTGTGTGTGTGTGTGTGTGTGCGCGCGCGGGTGTGTGTGTTCGGGTGTGTGTGTGTGTGTGTGTGTGTGTGTGTGTGTGTGTGTGTGTGTGTGTGTGTGGTGCATGCGTGTGTGTATATGTGTGTACATGTGTGTGTGTGTGTGTGTGTGTGTGTGTGTGTGTGTGTGGTGCATATGTGTAAGTACACATAAAGTGAATGTAATAGGACTACAGATACATTACATGTGTTGTACTACTTAAGCTTTTCTGTTGCATCCAAAATGTGTTTGGAATGTTGTGTAGTTTGGGGCAGTTGAAATGTTACACAAATTTAATTAATTTTTTCCATATTCTACATTGCAGATGATATTAAACGTCATTTCATCCAGTTTGGTGATTTGCTTGTGGACTGGCCACACAAGGCTAGGACAAGAGCTCTATTCCCTCCCAAAGGTTATCTCCTTGGTTACCTACCAACACTGAGACATGTTTTAGAGTGACAATTCCCTATTGTCATTTTTGCAGGCTATGCTTTTTTGTTGTTCAGACAGGAAATTGCAGTTCACAAGCTGCTTCAGGCCTGTCTCCAGCAGGAAGACAAGTTCTTTGTGTTTCTGTCAAGCACATCGCTCAAAGACAAGAAGGTGAGTTGCTGACTCTCATGATGTTTGCTGTCATTGTCAAATTCCTTTAATTGTCAAGTTTTGCTACAAAAGAAGACTCTATAGCATCACGCTAACGTTTTCTCGTAATCACACATAGGTGCAAGTTAGACCGTGGTTCCTTTCTGATAGTGAGTTTTACTACGACAAAGCTATTCCTGCCGATCCACGTAAGACAGTGTTCATTGGAGGTGTACCGCGACCGATGAAGGCAAGCGAACTGGCTGAAATCATGAACGAGAGATTTGGTTGCGTCTGCTACGCAGCTATTGACTTGGACACAGATGTAAACTACCCGAAAGGTCTGCAACCTCTTATTCAACATGTCTCTTGTGGTATATAACTGTTGTGTGTTTCTTCATCAGGTGCAGGGAGGGTGTCATTCAAATCCACAAACAGCTTCATCAGTGCTGTTTCTTCGAGATTCTTTCAAATGACCTATGGAGATGTAAACAAAGGGGTGAGACTACACCTGTGCACACACACACACATGCACACACACACACACACACACACACACACACACACACACACACACACACACACACACACACACACACATACACACACACACTATCACATCTATGCACATCGGGCAGCACCATTGTGGCTGCTTTAATTCCCCTGATAATATATGTGCCATGTTTCCGCCTGTCAAACTGTGTTTTCGCGTTTATAAGCTTCTGTTAGATTGCAGGGCAGAAGAGTGAACATGCACATATGAAGGCCTACATTGTGCATTACAAATATGTTAGCCTTCACCTCATGTATGTGTTTGTGTTCATTCTTTTGTCCAGTTGAAGTGAAGAGAGCATACACACACACACTATGACTTACACTATACATCGCAGTGTGTCAGCTCTCACCTTGTGCTCTGTGTTGGTGTTGTGTCAGCTCTCACCTTGTGCTCTGTGTTGGTGTTGTTTTTGTGTCAGGCAGGCCCAGGAGTGAATGAATACACACACATACAAACATACATTGTACATCGCAAATGTGGCTTTTCACCTCCTGTTGTTGTGTTTGTGTTTGTTCTTGTCTCAGGTTGAAGTGAAGCCTTACGTCATGGATGACCAGATGTGTGATGAATGTCACGGTGTCCAGTGCAATGGAAAGTATGCCCCATTTTATTGCGGTTCTGTGAGTTGCCTCCAGTACTATTGTGAGCACTGCTGGGCTACAGTCCATGCTCTGCCCAGCAAACACAACCACCGACCGCTCACCAAGGACACCGGAGACCGACCCAGGGCAATGCCTTTTCGTGGACACTACAACTGATCTTTCTCCCTCCTGGTCCCAAACCGTTCCTGCTATTAACAAGAAATGTATAATCGCAAAGAATTCATCTATTTAACAATAACCTTTTCTACTTTACTGTCATTTTCTACTCAAGTCTCCTTGGTATCCAATTCAACCTTTAGCTCAGAATGTGCAGCAGCGTTCGCGAATGCCTATTTATTTACCATTTTAGAAACCGGTATCTTTTGCACTATTTAATTATTTATCCAATCACCAATCTACTCATCTATAATTTTCTCTCCCCGTTTGTATCAGACATTTACTCCACGGTTGCCAATCTTTATGCTATAATATTTGTATTGATGTTGGTCATTTTCAGTGGAGAGACCTTTCGTACGTGATTGTTGAACCGTCTGTCATTCCCGTTAAAGAGACATTGTGTTTATGTTTGGCAGTATTTGGAACTCCATTTTACCACATTTGCCACCACTTTCTCACAGCACATTATTACGGAATGTTGTGTACCTCTTTACATGATTTCTATATACCTAGAATTATTGATTCTCAGTGTGAAATGTGTTTGATTGCGGTGTCCCCCAGAAGTGTGGACTGCTATACTGTACTACTGAGCCGGCATCTCAGGAGCCTTCACAGTAGCTCTCCAGGCTAGTGGCATGCATGTCAATTAATGAGAACTTGTAATACACATTAACATATTTGCTAGTGTGCTAGTGGGGTCTGATAATACCATAGACTGTATACGACCATAGATATTCGACCCAACACAAACTTGAAGATTAGGCTGGGTCACGTACATAGGCGCCAAAAATGTCCTAAGCGCCCATATTGCGTTTTTGCAGGAAAGAAAAATGTCTGCTGAAGACAATGATTCGGAAGCAGAACTGCTGGAAGAGAATGGAGAGCTGAGCTTCATTTCTGATCAGATTAAAGAAGGAAGGCTTAAATTTCTCACTGGTATAGATGAGTAAGTGATTTTAAAGGAGTTTTATTGTTTAAACGGTGTTGACGCGGTAAGTGATCGAGTGGCCCTCACTTATTGTTCTCTCCCACAGAAACCAACCACTTGTTGGACCGCGATCCATTAAAACAAAGGCTAAGCTTCTGCCTCCTCCTGAAGCTCAACCGCTGGAAGACAACAGAAGGAGAAAAAGCAGGAAGAGATCTCCAGCAATTGAAGGTTACGAAGTGGAGTCAGGAATTCGAAAGGCAGCCACGTGGTCTGAAGATGGAGAGGCTGTCAGGCAACTCTTACCAGTCAAGACAAAGCGCGGTTTAGTCCAGCAGACAGCACCTGCTGGAGGAGTATCTGGTTCTAGTTCAGAGAATGAAGAAGATGAGGGCTCATCTCCTCCTGACCCGTGGGAGGATCCAGGAGGTGAAGTAGTTCCAGGCTCTACTGTAAAGTCGAGTATTACTACAAAGCCTCAGAGTGCAGTAGAGGTGTTTGTCTCGAGAGAGCAGAAGCTGACGGAGAAGAAGACAATCATTGCAGTGTCTGCAAATAAGATTCTTGAGAATCCCGAAGGAAATGTACGTGAGAGGATTCCATGATTCATGTTCTGTATTCACAGCATCTTCATTAATTAATCATGGGAATAAATTAATTTAGTCACCATTAGGATATAATACATGTACATCACCTTTTAGTATAGTTTAATGTTTCATTTTTTACAGATTGGTTTGCTTAAAACCCTGAAAACATTGTGTATGGAGAAGGATCCACAGGTTGCCATAACAACCAGAAAATTGGCTATGATTTCTTTTGCTGAAGTTATAAAGGATATTGCTCCAGGGTATGAGTAGAATCCTGTAATTACTGCATGAACGATGTAAGTTTCTTTCATTGGTGTAGATATCATTTGAGAACAGAGGAACAAGAAGATTCAAAAGTGAAGGTAATTTTCAACTTTTCCTGTTACGCTGCTATATACGTGGCACTGTGTATATTCAGCACCACAAGACACTGTGCCATTGGGGTGAATTGATACAATTTGACAATGAGTATATATAATTGTGTTGTTGTAGGCTAGCCACTGGGGTCAGTAGTAATTCATAAATTACTTAGTTCAGAGTTCAGAAATAGTATTTCCAGGAGGGGGGGGGGCATTCATGTGTTGGGGGACAAGTCATGTATTTGTGTGCAAAAGTGCATTGTTTCTCAGTTCCCAGGTGGGAGAGAAGGAGGGGAGATTTTGTCTCTCTCCCACCCCTCCCCACACCCCCCCTAAATGAAGCCCAGGCTTCTTATACTCTTCATGTAGTTATCAAAGGAAGTCAGAAAGCTAAGAGGATTTGAACAAGGCCTGGTCTCCACTTACCAGCAATATCTGAACATTTTGGATGAAACTGTACAAGCTGGAGTACCCCTCAAGATGGCTGCCAGAAAGAAAGCTAAGAAGACTTTGAGTGTATCATCTCTGGAAAATGGAGAAAACCTAAATCAATCTGCTTTGAAAGTGAGTGGTACTGTTCTTTAGGACAGAGAATATGTATGCAAGTGAGAAGAATAACAAAGTCCAGCAGTAGTGAAGAGATGTGTGTGTGTGTGTGTGTGTGTGTTTGTGTGTGTGTATGTGTTTATGTTCACGCAAGACAAATGACATTATTTGTGTACACAGGAGAGAATACAGCTGGTTCATTAATAAACATACATTTATCTCTTGTCACAGCATATGTTGGTCCATTTTGTACACAGAGTATTGCAACAGTGTCCCTCAAGTGCTTGTGCGATCTCTTGGTTTCACTGCCTCATTTCAACTTCTCCAAGAACATACTCACCATAGTTATCCCTTACATGAATGACAGAGACATGGAGGTTAGTGTGTGTGTGTGTGTGTGTTGTGTGTGTGTGTGTGTGTTGTGTGTGTGTGTGTGTGTGTGTGTGTGTGTGTGTGTGTGTATGTGTGTGTGTCAGAAGCTGTTGTGACTATAGATAGCACATGGCTGACTTATGCTATCATGGCATAAGGTGCCATTAACAATTTCAAACATATTATATTTCATATGTACCATATTTGTACCTATTTCAATACTAACATTTGTCTGTAGATTTCCCACGTTTGCTGCCAGGCCATATGCAGTGTGTTTCGAGATGACTTAGTAGGGGAGGTCTCACTGGAGGTGAGTGAACAGGGGGCGTTGCTCAAGTCAAGTATGTTCATTGAAGTTTATTGGACCTCTTGAAAACAGGCTAAACAAAAATGTGCATGATGGGTAATAGAGCTTCATTTTTTGGGGGGGGGGGGGGAGGGAACCACTAAACAATACAATTGCTGCACATTTACATAAGATCTACCTGTCTATAGAGGCCACTGTAAGCTGGTCCAAGGACCACCTGTCTATAGAGGCCGCTGTAGGCTGGTCCAAGGACCACCTGTCTATAGAGGCTGCTGTAGGCTGGTCCAAGGACCACCTGTCTATAGAGGCCGCTGTAGGCTGGTCCAAGGACCACCTGTCTATAGAGGCCGCTGTAGGCTGGTCCAAGGACCACCTGTCTATAGAGGCCGCTGTAGGCTGGTCCAAGGACTACTTGTCTATATAGACCACTGTAGGCTGGTCCAAGGACTGCTTGTCTATAGAGACCACTGTAGGCTGGTCCAAGGACTACTTGTCTATAGAGACCACTGTAGGCTGGTCCAAGGACCACCTGTCTATAGAGACCACTGTAGGCTGGTCCAAGGACCACCTGTCTATAGAGACCGCTGTAGGCTGGTCCAAGGACTACTTGTCTATAGAGACCACTGTAGGCTGGTCCAAGGACCACCTGTCTATAGAGACCACTGTAGGCTGGTCCAAGGACCACCTGTCTATAGAGGCCGCTGTAGGCTGGTCCAAGGACTACTTGTCTATAGAGACCACTGTAGGCTGGTCCAAGGACCACCTGTCTATAGAGACCACTGTAGGCTGGTCCAAGGACCACCTGTCTATAGAGACCACTGTAGGCTGGTCCAAGGACCACCTGTCTATAGAGACCGCTGTAGGCTGGTCCAAGGACTACTTGTCTATAGAGACCACTGTAGGCTGGTCCAAGGACCACCTGTCTATAGAGACCACTGTAGGCTGGTCCAAGGACCACCTGTCTATAGAGGCCGCTGTAGGCTGGTCCAAGGACTACTTGTCTATAGAGACCACTGTAGGCTGGTCCAAGGACCACCTGTCTATAGAGACCGCTGTAGGCTGGTCCAAGGACCACCTGTCTATAGAGACCACTGTGTAGGCTGGTCCAAAAGCACTAGAGAAAGCAATGTTATTTCTGCACATCTACATAAGGTCTACCTGTCTATAGAGGCTGCAATCACGTGCTCACATGAGTGGTCATCTTGCATATTATACAGATTTCACTGCATCTACAATGGAGTAGTATTAAACCAACCAGCTATTGTGCATTGCTGCAACGTTCTTACATCCCTTTACTGTCTTGATTCAGGCTGTGAAGGTGATTGCTGCCATGGTGAAGGACAGGAACTATAATGTCAAACCGGATGTAAGTTTCCCAACTAGCACCATTGTTTGCAATTGTTCCTGTTGACTCTGTTAGGGGTTTATGACAATGGTCTGTCTGCAACAGGTTTTGGAGGTGTTTTTGCACTTGAGGTTGCAAAGTGTGCGCCAAACCACTGGAGAAGACAAAGGCCAGCCTCAAGCTAAGAAGGCAAAAAAGAATAGTGTTAAACTCTCTAGGCAAGAACGCAAGGTGTGTGTGTGTGTATGTGTGTGTGTGTGTGTGTGTGTGTGTGTGTGTGTGTGTGTGTGTGTGTGTGTATGTGTTTTGCTTGTCTTACATGTGTGTTTTTGCTCATACGCATTGTCTTACCCACAGCATCGAAAAGCATTGGAGAAAGTTGAACAACAGATGAAAGAGACACAAGCAGAGGAGAGCCAGACGAAGAAGACAAAACTGGTGAGAGATCATTCATTGTCATATCTGCCCATACAATGCCCTTTGTATGTAAATGTAAACACACGTATTGTGTTTGTGTGGAGTTGTGAAGAACAGCTGTATGTATTCTTGTTTGTGTGTCTTGAAGGTACTTGTTGAATAGTTGTTGTCCACAGATGACCTCTATTCGTTTGACTTTACTTTGGAGTTTGTACCCACAACAGCAAACATCCGCACTGGACCAGGTTTTTTTGACCTACTTCAGGATATTGAAGCAAGCACCTGACTCACAGCTTCTCTCTCCAGCATTGAAAGGGCTGGCAAAGTGCGTGTTTTTTCCCATACTCTTTTCCTTCTGTATAGTTTGTGTGTGCTTTATGTGTGACTGATTGCTAAACTTGCTGGTGTGTTTTGAATTTAGTAGTTGTTATGAATATCCCATAGTTTGTTTGTTTTTCTGTGGTACCGAGTATTGTTGAGCTGGCAACACCTTTTTGTACACCATTTCCCTGCCCCCCTCCCTCCCCTTTCTTTCTTAACTCTCCATTTCTCTAATGTTTTCTTTTCACTCCCCCTCCCCATCTCCTCCCCGCCTGTGTGTGTGTGTGTGTGTGTGTGTGTGTGTGTGTGTGCACGCGTGTGTGTGTATGTGAGTGTGTGTGTGTGTGTGTGTGTGTGTGTGTGTGTGTGTGTGCATGTGTGTGTGTGTGTGTGTGTGTATGTGTGTGTGTGTGTGTGTGTGTGTGAGAGAGAGTGAGTGAGTGAGTGAGTGAGTGAGTGTGTGTGTGTTTGTGTGTGTGTGTGTGTGTGTGTGTGTGTGTGTGTGTGTGTGTGTCTGTGTCCAAGTTCAGTACTCAAAATTCAGTGTAGTTTGCCAAATAGGTGAATTATTATAATGCCAAGCATGCTGGTAGTGTAGCACCACCTGCAGCAACCAGAACCACCAAACTCCCATCAAACAGTTGCTGTCCTTTAGCACTTTCTGAGAGGCTGACCTCATTACTCTACTGTAATTGTACATTTTGTGACAACCTTTGCAAACTGGCACATTCCTGAGTAGTACAGGGTTGATAGAAGTTGGCTGGAAATTGCTATATTCCTGTATGCTGTACATATGGGAAATTGGCTAATTTATTCCTGATTCTTGTGTAATTATTGTGTGTTAGATTGTGTGGCTACTTTGTCCGGTTGTTTTCTTCAGATTTGCTCACCTGATAAATGTTGATTTCTTTGCCGATCTCATGTCCGTCTTAAGCTCACTGCTGGCTTCTGGGGTGAGTGTTGTGTAATCTTCGCTGGAGATTATGCAATCACAAAGTCTATCCTTAGCTATGTATGTAAGTATATGGCAATTTGTATAGACACTGTCAACCCAGGATTCCCTGAACTGTGTGTCAACAGCTCTGCAGATACTGTCAGGACAGGGAGAGGTACTGAATCTTGATCCCAGGCAATTCTATATCCAATTGTACAGGTCGATTTTGGAACTGGGATCCAGTGGTGAGTATTGTGTGTGTGTGTGTGTGTGTGTGTGTGTGTGTGTGTGTGTGTGTGTGTGTGTGTGTGTGTGTGTGTGTGTGTGTGTGTGTGTGTGTGTGTGTGTGTGTGTGTGTGTGTGTGTGTGTGTGTGTGTGCTTGCATGCATGCATGCATGTGTGTGTATACGTATGTGTGTGTTAAATAGTCATTCTGTGCATTATTTCAGGACCAGCTGGTGTAGAAACAGCTCTTGGATGTCTGGAGAAAGCCTTCAAGAAGAGACATCAGGTTTGATCTCTCTCTTCTCCCTCATTGTCGTAGCATATGTCTCAGCTCAGTGAAGGTCAAATCCTTGTGCGGTCACACCTTGTCTAAACAAACTTTGTGACCTATAAAAGCAGTTGTGATGTTCTTATACGGATAATTGTTACGATTGTGGTGATTGTTGTGATCACCCCATGCGTATTACTGCAACAAACTAAATAGGGCTCAGAAACTAGTTTACATTTAGTTTGTAGGAATGATCTCAAATGTGTTTGTCTTGTAGGGAGTGTGCTGTATTTCTGTTGAAAAGTGTATGCATGTTTGTATGTTTGTATGTGTATGGTTGTGGTACATACAATAAAGTATGATGTACGCACATTGTGAATGAAGTCTGTGAGAGGTTGTCTGTTCTCGTCTGTCAGTTCCTATTGTTTTGTTAGTGCATCTGAAGTACAGAGTATACATACTGCGTGTTTCTTCTCACCCCCAGGTGTCCATCCAGAGGGTGGCTGCCTTTGTCAAGCGATTGTCCATTGTCAACTTACAACTCCTACCAGCAGCGTCCCTGGCTGTCATGGCAACCATAAGGACACTTATGCATGTGAGTTTGACATTCCTTGTAACTTTCTCCACAGACTTGCAATCTTGTATCTCTGATTTATGTTTTACTGCATGGCTATAGACATGGCTGAAGAGCTGTTATGTGTCTATGAACTGTCAGTGCTTTTTTGGTGGTAATTCTAGGGTTATCCTCGTTGTGAGATGCTGCTGGATGTGGACACGCCCACAGCTCTGTATCAGCCTGAGGTTCATGATCCTGATGTCTGTCATGCTGATGCCACTAATCTATGGGAACTAACTCTAGTGGGAGTGAGTTGCTGGGCAACCATTTTTGGTGTGATATTGCGTAATCCTTGTGATCATGTTATTGAGTCTGTGGTTTATCTTTTCCCATTAGAACCATTACCACCCATCTGTTGCCATGTATGGTAGGCACTTAATTAAAGGGGCTCCCTCACAAGGCTTTGGGTCACTCCCATCACACATGGCCACTAAATCCATACCTGATGTATTGAAGGCATATTCATTCAGCGAGGAAGACCCTTTCATTAGTGTTCCTCTTCCTCCACCCCACCCTGCTGAGAAGGCAGGGAAGAAGGTGAGTCAGCTGCTGAGTCAGCAGTAACTAGGGCCTATTTATGCTCCCATTGGTGGCAATTGCTTTGATAATCAAATTTGCATAGTTCTAGGAAAGTGACTATCTATGTGTGTAGTTTGTATTGAATGTTACTGGGTTGAAGATGTAGGTAAATGCAATTGTACTAATACACAGGTATGTGTGTGTGTGTGTGTGTGTGTGTGTGTGTGTGTGTGTGTGTGTGTATGTGTTTATGTTTGTGTGTGTGTGTGTGTGTGTGTGTGTGTGTGTGTGTGTGTGTTTGTGTGTGTGTGTGTGTGTGTGTGTGTGTGTGTGTGTGTGGTGTGGTGTGGTGTGTGTGTGTGTGTGTGTGTGTGTGTGTGTGTTGTTTTGAGTGTAATAAGAATTTGGAATTTACTAAGGAAAACATGTTTCTTGTTCAATTATTTTACCCTTGTAGGGACAGTCTTATCGCTATCGTGATGTTCCTTTGCAACAAACCTCACTTTTCTCTGTTGTAATGGACATTTCGTAGACTGTGCACGTGGGTTCCTGTTTACATGTGTTTGTTCAGTGAATCTATTTATAGCAATGATGTCATCATTTCCAACTCCGAATTCCTTGGTTACATTTATGGTGAACCATGAAGTTGTGAGAATCTTAAGATTCCAGGAAGTCCATAATTGCTATTCTTGAAAAATCTCTTTCCCAATGAACTCATAAATGGCTTATTATAAGCAAACAATATCCTAACCCGCTCTCAGTTGGTTTGTGTAGATTTTGGAGTATACAAGTCTGTAAGATACCTTGTGTAGCCTGTTTTTGAGGATTTGAAAATGCATCTGTGCAGTTCTATAAGCCTACATAAGTCTGTAGATTCCATATCTAGTGATGTCTTGTTTTTGGATAACATAAGCATTTAGACAAACCTGTGTGCATGTGGAATTGTTGTGTGTGTGTGTGTGTGTGTGTGTGTGTGTGTGTGTGTGTGTTTGTGTGTGTGTGTGGAATTGGTGTGTGTGTGTGTGTGTGTGTGTGTGTGTGTGTGTGTGTGTGTGTGTATTTGTGTGTGTTTGTGTGTACATCCTTGCGTGTGGTTAGCAACATGTGGTAGCATCCATGCCTACAAGGAGTGAAGTGAGGATTGTTATGAATGCAGTGAAATTGGCTTTTTTCACTATTGGTGAGGGTTTATTCATACGTAAGTTGTCTTCTTCACCCGAAATGTATTCTGAGATGCAACATTTCCTTTTCCTTTGTCTGGGTATGCCTAGTGCCCTTGTAGACTGTGCATGTGTATTTCTGTAGAATATTCTAGAGTGCACTACGTCATTGCGGAGGTATTTTCCCAGGGATAGTCCCTTTTGGGACTATTTAAGCGGATCACACATGGCTTAGTGCATTTATCCATAGATTAAAAGTGTACTGTTGGTGACGGGATATTCTAGCGATTCTCTATATACCAATTCTTGCTGTTCTTGGAATTTGCTGTTCTTGGAATAAGTATTATAATGGGGGACGATTCCACTACTGGAGAATGCTCTCCGACCGTGCCTTGGATTTCAGCTGAGGAATTAGCTGACTGGAACAACAAGTTTTATTTCACCCGTTCTGCCTCAGTCCTTCCCTATTGTGCTCAAGAGGCTATTTTCAAGACCAGGCGACATGCTAGGAATACACTGTTAGTTGCTTCCAACCCAGCACTGTTGAATCAAAGGGAAATTGCAACCATTCAGCTGTCTTCTAAGAGGTTAAATAGGGAAGATGCAATGAGGTTTGTCGCAATAGCAAGTTACATTCACCTCCCTTGTGTCAGTGTTCTAGTCGATCCCTTAGAGTTGCCAAGTACTTGGCTGAAGAAGCTCCCATTGTTGTTCACTTTAAGCCTGAGGACATCCTTGACAAACTCCTGGAGGACGGGGTGTACCGCAACCTCTTTGAGACAGGGACTAGCAATGGTAACTCTGACAAAGCTGCTAGAGATGTCTGGGAGGTTAGTGTGTTCCCAACTTTCTGCTCCAGTTTATTTTTACTTGGAAATGCGTACACAACATACACATTCTGTAACAGTTTCACTTGTGAATAGAGGTATGCTATTTGTACTGTACAGATGGAGACGTTCCAAGGTGCCTACAACAATGCAGATCCCAAAGACAGACCGAAGTATGGTGTGCTGAACATAAGTGAGTCAACCTACCTTAATTTCACAGTACTATACTTGACATATTCCCATCTCTCCCTCCTGTATCGCAGTGAACGATCCGCGTGGAGCATTTAGCTGTGTTCATACCTATGGCAGAGCCTACCTTGTGGTGAGCTGGCATATGCAAAGTTCTTACCAGTATTCCAAACAGAGGATATCCCTCGTACCTGTTCGAAATTAAACTTATAAATCATGTTAATGAATTTGATACATATTTGTCAGAATCATTGTGTTACCTGGTGTACATTATGGCACAAACTAGTACTAACTGTGTCAGGCATGATTGTCATATGACCTTTGAATGGCCACATATTACTTGCACACATATAGCTCAAGAATACCCCAGAGGTTCGTAGCCGTGTTACCTTCTCTGATTGTGACACGTCCAGCAAAGGCAATGTGTGTGTCGACTGTGACTGGAAGCACATGATGTTGCTCATGCTAAACATGGACACCATTGATCTCAATGAGGTGTGTGTGTGTGTGTGTGTGTGTGTGTGTGTGTGTGTGTGTGTGTGTGTGTGTGTGTGTGTGTGTGTGTGCACGTGTGTGTACATGTTTGTGCACGTGTGTGTACATGTTTGTGTGTGTGTGTGTGTGTGTGTGTGTGTGTGTGTGTGTGTGTGTGTGTGTGTGTGTGTGCACGTACGTGCATGTGTGTGTGCGCGCACGTATGTGCATGTGTGTGTGTGTGTGTGTGTGTGTGTGTGTGTGTGTGTGTATGTGTGTGTGAGCACCCTTACCAGCATGCCCATCTAGCCTGCACAGCTCAAGGCTTGTGGAACACCTCACCAGGTCATACTGTGTGCTAGAGAAGTTCCTTCTGTGAATTTTGTTTTACAGCATCATATGATTGTCACATGACAGTATTTTCATAGTCTACACAATTTCATGTGTGTATTTATGACACTGGCTAGAGTTTGTTTCCTGTTGTTAATAAAAGGAGAGCTTTTCATCACACTTGGTAATTTTGTAATTTTCCTATTTCTGAGTTCATTGTGCCTCCCTGTACTTGAAAGGTCCTGGAGGTGGCTTCAGGCAGGAAGAAATGTGGATCATCTTACTTCAACTACTGCAAGAAGACCATACTCCCTGAGCCGTACACTAGATATAATGAAGTTAGTTTTTTTCTTACTGGTAAATTGCTTCCTGTTGATATCTCGTGTGTATTGTGCAATGTTCAATATGCTGAATTAAATGAAATATGATGATAAAATTGATTTTATGGAATATTTTTCTACTTTATTTCTTCTTGTACCTCAGGTGCAGATCCATGGTCCTCTTCGATTGGCTTATGACGTTGAGAAGATCGTTCTCGATAAATCGTACAAGGAAGAAATGTCCCCATTCCTTGAGGAGATCAAAGCCACCTACGGTGTCCCTTTCGAGTGGCAGAGCTTTGAGTTGACCAAAGAAGAAGCCATATACCAGGCCATTACTTTATGTCATGTCAAGAAAGCAGAGCTGTTCACTACGCACACTTTCTTCTTCTATGCCAAGATGTGGATTGATGCCTATGTTTTCTGGTGTCATCTGCCGCAGTAGTTATTGAGTGTGTAGCTCATGCACTTGATAGTAGCCAGTGCATTGCTTTTTTCTTAGTTTACACTCCATGTTTTGTAGTACATGGTGTGTGTGTTGATGCTGGTAGTGTTTGCATCGCTGATTGCTGCATTTATTATTGCAAAATGTATATTATTGCTACGATAATAGTATATATAATACATATACCGATGGAATAGTGTATCAGTTTCAGTGTGTGGGTGCATATGTGTGAAACTTACAAGAAACGGTACACTAAGTCTTTCATTCTCATGAAAACTTTTAGTGAAGGAATAAGGACATGTACACAGTATAATAAACCTCTCTACAAAGGATATGACTTACGGTCCCAGTATAATTCCTACAATACATTTTGAACCTCCCAAAGAGGAAAACCTCTCTACAAAGAATAAATCAGCTGAATTTATGTAATCCCCAGAGTGTCCTTTATTTGGAGGGTCCAATGTGTACTACAGCACACCATTGAAATGCACTTGTACAGTGCAAAAGGTTGCATTTCAGTGGTTCTCTGAAGTTGCAGACATTAACTGTACATTGCATGCACATGACAATAATTATTGTATGAGGTAATTACAAATATAAACACACAGACAATTGTGAAGTAAATGAGAAAAAGTAAACTACTAATCAAAAACTGTGTCTTAAAGGAAGCAATACAAATAGTATATTATTTAAGACAAGACAAATTTTAGTGCGTGGTGTATAGTATAAATGCTATTCACACTAAATCTTTATCTGCACATGCATATAGTGTTTTTCAATCTGCTGATGTTTTGATTCTTCGACAGTTTACCACAAAACACTTCATGTTGGCTCTGGATGGAGTCCTGTGGAGCCATTTTCTCAAAATGTCGATACATTTTGATTCAAGGTTCCAGGACCTGCCACAACAGCTGCTGTGCAGTCCTCAATATACACTACTGTGCCAAGCAGCCTCAAATTAAATCGACTATGTCTACTTGGTTGTTGGTGGTCCTATAGACACACAATAGCGATGTACCCTCTGATGCTGATAGTTTGGTCACATCAGCACCATGTTTGACAAGACTAACAATAGCCTCCTTGTACTGTTACAGTGTAGTTGTAGAAATATATCATGGCGAAGATAGGAAATTCCAGTCTGTAGTGGAGTATGATTATCATTATCCTCTTCATCAATATTGGCACCATTATTAACTAATACTTTAGCGATCTCTTCAGCATTCTCACAGAGAAAAGCTGTCCTTCCTCTACTGTCTGGTGGAAGACATGCAGACAGGCTATACAGAAAGGTGATGTGAATGTGTCAGCCTTGTATGCTAACTAAAGAGGACATGTAGTTACCTTGTGACTTTGGATGGGTGTGTCCAGTGGGTGGGTCACCAGTGGGGGGATGGGTGTGTCCAGTGGGTGGGTCACCAGTGTGAGGATGGGTGTGTCCAGTGGGTAGGTCACCAGTGGGGGGATGGGTATGTCCAGTGAGTGGGTCACCAGTGTGAGGATGGGTGTGTCCAGTGGGGGGGGGGGGTCACCAGTAGGAGTGTTAAGTCCTTCAGATGATTTGCTCTTTGTTGAAGAACATGCGCCCTGAGTCTGAAAAAAACATGAATAAAGGTGAATGTAAGATTATAAAGCCAGTGATGTGTGTGCATACACACTAATGAGGCAAATCAAAGCTTAAAAAGTACTAGCCATGCATGTAAACATCCACATCTGCAAAGAGCACACCACTAAAGGTCTGTTTGCGAGCTTGTATGAGCAAGATCATGCTAGTGATAAACCTCTGTACTTCTATATGAACTACCTTCAAAACTGTTCATGGTATTCTTTCCATAATACATTGGCCAACACATACTGTAGATGTAGCAAGCACCTGTGGTATCTCAGTCTTCCAGTGTTTACATGTGTCTCACCACACACACATGCAAATCACATGGTAATGTGGTGAGCCTTTGTTTGTTTACTTAAATCTAGCTATTTTAGATGATGATGTCATCAACTTTCCCTTAGGAAGTCCCTTTGGTTGAAGTTCCAGTTGATTTTCCCAAACACACACTGAATTTCAGGAAGTCATTTCTTGGTAACAATATAAAGTAGCTATAAAGCATGCATAGTTTCTGTACTAAATAGTTCCACATATAAAGCAACAGCAGCAGTATATTCACCATTCCGCAATATTCCAAGAAAGATGAGCACTAATATATTGAATACTTCTAGTACTACGATACATAATAATAGTGATCTAAAGACATTTAAGGGGCCAATAGTCAGTGATGAATATCCTGAGGTCATCGCTATAGCCACAGAGCAAGGTCGTGTTACGTGTCCAACAGTAAAGGAGTTATCAGATGTTGAAGACCAAGTTGATAACAGTGGAGAGGATGGGTGTGATGAACAACCACACAGAGAAGATAAGAAGGATGAGTGTTATGTCAGTCAAGAAGCAACTGGGGAAAATGAAATAACTGAAAAAGAGCCACCTGTTGAAAACTCACCTTCCCTTGAGGTTGAAAAAGAAGGCGAAGAAGCTTCAATCATTGAGTCAGGATCAATCGAGGGTACAAAAATAGTCCCCTTTTTGCCCTTTGGAGGATTCCTCAATGCCCACCAGCACCCACTTCTCCCCTCTCCCTCGGATCCAAGGGATGTACATCCTAGTGATGGTTATGCTGACCCATCCATTATACTGGAAAGTTTAAAGCTTACGCCTTGTCAGATGAGAGCAATTGTAGCTGTCCGAGAAGGAGCTAAAGTCATGTACTCAACGATGTCTCTTTATATGTGCTTTGCTCCTCCTTTTGCTCTTCCCCAAAGAGTTGCCGACCTCGGTTTTACAATGGATGACATAAAGAAGTAGGATATTTTGCATTGTGGTATCATTTGTGGATAATTATATGGTAGGTTTGTTAATTGGTGTGTGCTAATGGAGTCTCTCCTTTTCCCCTTACACCTGGCAGGGCTGCCAAATACCTGGCATATGAAGCTCCAGTCATTATTCACTTTCATCCTCAGCTGCTATCCTCACTCCAGAAGGAAGGAAGCTATCGCAATAGGTTTGAGACAGGGAGCAGTAGTGGGAATCCTAAGAAGAACCCTCGTCTGTTTTGGGAGGTAAGATGCCTATGGTGTACTTTCATGTCTGAAAGCATTCGATCAGGAATTAAGTTGGAAGGTGTATTACAATCACTGAAACACACATATTTAGTACACAGATGTAAATTATTTTATGCACTAGATGAACCTGGTATTAATGATCATGTTGAATACTGTACATCTGGAAATATTGTAGATCATTAAATTTGGCGATTTGTGCAAGATCAGACTGTAATCTAATATTGGCAGAAATTAAATTTGGCGGTTGCACATCAAGGACAAAGCATAGTAAGTAGGTCTATGTGAATTTGGTGATAGAAATTTGGCGATTTTGATCCTGAGCGCCAAACTGCCAAATTAAAAATGTCGCCAATATTTAATTCCGGATATACGGTAGTCCCATGCAAATTCTGTACCTATGTCTTAAGTCTTTGCATATTGTATGTAGCAACTTGTATTGTGTAGCTCCTACTCTGTTTTTCAGGACAATGTGTTCAAAGGAGCATACAAATCAGCCCCACCAGCTGAGAGGCCCAAATATGGTGTTCTCAACATAGGTGAGTTCCTCATGTAAATATTTCCTGTGTTAATCTTACTACTTTAGTGTACAATATACTTACTTCTGCCATAGCAAATGACCCTCGAGGAATTATGCGTTGTGTGAAGCAATATGGATATGCCTATTTACAGGTATATGTGTTTAGATCCATGACATGCATGTGTGTGTATGTGTGTGTGTGTGTGTGCATGTGTGTGTGTGTGTGTGTGTGTGTGTGTACATGTGTGTGTGTGTGTGTGTGTGTGTGTGTGTGTGTGTGTGTGTGTGTGTGTGTGCGCTTGTGTGTTTCTGAACTTTCACATACATGCGTACATAAATGTATGTATGAACCACTGACAGAATACTTGAGCTAATTACATGCTCAATTTTTTGCCACAGCTTAAGAAGGAACTGCGTCCCAGGATAACATTCGCTGATATGGACACATCTTATAAAGATGTCACTGTTGTGGACTGTGACTGGAAGCATATTACAGTCTTGATGCAGTCCTTTACAGACAATGAGTTGTATGAAGTAAGAAATACTGGAGATATTGTTACACAAATAGCATTTTAGTCCAATCAATTCTATTTCTTGTACGTCCCTTAGGTTCTACAAGTAGCTACAGGCAAGAAGAGTCAAGGAGACTCCAGTGTATTGAATTTATATAAAGAGGTATGTATGTATGTATGTATAATATTGTATTGTGTGCACAATAGATATGGGTTTTCTCAGTATGTGTGTGCACCACATGTACATGTACACTGTGTTTGCTTGTACATTTCTTTAAATGTGTAATTTAAGCTTTTTATGTGTATGTTATAGATGTATCATATGTTAATATATTATACTATATATTCTGTGTACCCACATATACAGTGCTTTTGCGTATATCTCTGTAAGTGCCTATATGTTAATTATTGTATTGCATAAACTGTATGGCATGGGTGTGGACTGATAGCATGCTATTTTTCAACAGGTGCAGATACATGGATTAATCCAATTGGAAACAGATGTTGAGAAAATAGTAGTTGACAAAGCTTACTTCAAGAAAAAGAAGAAAACCATCAAATTTCTCTTTGGAAAGATCAAAGAGCAATACAAAATTCCTTGTGAAGTGGAGGACATGACCTAAGGAACTTCAACAAGTATGCTATACCAGCTACTCTCAAGAAAATTTATGCGCAATTTATTTCGTTTCTTATATTACCCATGTACACGTGTACATGCGCACTTAACTATGACATGCGTTCGAGCTTATATTATACGCGTCACACAGCAGTGGTTAATTTAACTTGACTACTACATAAACACTTTATATTACTATTATCATTATATTATATGCACACTTTAAACTGTGCACACGCCGCTATTACATTATATTTGACGTAGCTCTGTATTATTCTATTAAAATTGTACTTTAATTTCCATTGATACTGATAATTATTGTAACAAATCTACATCTGCATGTCATCTGTTATCAATAAAATGCAGAATGGAAAAAAATCGCATTATGACGTCCCCAGGTCATTAGGGCAAGGCTGTTAAGTACTCATTCTCTAGTCTCGGAACCAGACCCGTTAATTGCTTCGTGACATTACACCAATGCCACATTAGTATGAAGTCACAAAGCGAAGTGAGTCTGGTTCCGAGACTACTCGTTCTCTTGGAACCTGAGAAGACACTTCTGGTGGGCCTGGGAGACCAGCTATGAGACCCATAGCTCCCCCCCCCCCCCATACAGTTCTTTGTACAGGGGTATTGCAACTGACCACTAGGGGACAGAACTTTGGATAAAAAATGTAAAACCATGCACCACAGTGGGATCAATCCCACCACCTCAGCACTAATACTTAGTCACCTAACCACAAGCCACCAGGGACCACCTGGATATTAAAAAGGGCTACCAATTTAAGCTTTGGAAAGAATTCAAGCATAGTCTCTATTCCCAAGTACAGAGTGCATAATACATGACATTGCACATGTGAGAGTATAAGTATAGGCACAAAGAAAGGTTCCAGCTGCAGTGTCTTGTAGTGTGTGCGATTGAATGCTTCCACACTACCTGCTATTGCTGTCCATTGTTGCTTGACATTTGCTCTTAATACTTGACCAAATGTTAGCCCTTGTGGTCGATTTTAGCTTAAGCTGGTCCCTGAAAGAAAGCATAAATATCCTGTCTCTTTGTGGTGACAAACAATGTCCTATAATCCTATGCATATCTATCCCTTTGCCCTGCAACAAACAACCCTACCTGAATTGCTTTTAATTATATATATTTGATACAAATAACTATACAAATAAAAAATCACTTAAAGATAAATTTGAATGTTTCAGCCATTTTTCTGTCTTGCTCTTTTATTTTTACCCTAATTTGCTTTAGCAGTTCATTACAAGATGAATTCTTTGGTTCAACACTTAAGGCCCTTTGGACCAAACTTCTTGCTTCTTCCAGCTCTCCCAGATGAAACAAGGCCAACCCCTTTCTGTACAGCCCCTTCACGTTGTTCTCATCTACAGACAGCACTACAGAACAGTTTGCAACCACATGTTTATATCTCTCCAACTTGAGCTGACAGGCAGCTAAATTTAGGTGGCATACTGACTTCAACTGAGACATCTCTTTAGATGGGTCATCTGCGATAAGACACCTTATGGCCTTGGAGTACCGAATTCCAGCAAATACATAAGATCCTGAAGTGTACAGTTCAGTACCAGCCTCCCTGTGCCGTACAGCTAGAAGTAATCTTTCAGCTCCGTCCAGTTCCCATATGTCTTTGGCACGCAAAAAGTCATTCAGTTTCAAAGTGAACACAACACTGTCAGCATCGTTGGCAATTTCACAGTAATCTGTTCCCTTCAGCACAGTAGCGATGTGATCGCGACACAGTGAGACACGACACACTTCTCTGAGCTTCATATCAAGTAAACAGTGTTGCAAAACAAGTTCTATATAATCTTTAACATTTCCAATAGTCATCCGATGGTTGGAGTCATGTAAAAACTCCACTGGGTCTTCTTGCGGTAATTTTTTGGTGCAGTATGTACCTTTTAGAGAGATGTTGACCTCACTGTTATCGTTAGGACAGAACAGACCCTCCCCCGGTAATTCTTGATGCCTTGTGTATAAATCATCCAATCGCACAGCGGCCATTTTACATAAGCGCAAAGAAACGCAATTAAACGCAGGTAAATGGCTGCCTCGTCAGCAAGAAGGAAATGACACAGCGGCGAACACAAGGTTAGCCCGTGAAGTTTCTTGTTTGAAATTATATCTCGTACTGTGTAACCTAAGCTTGGTTGTGTTGAAGGTTTTCAGGAATCACTTGAAGCAGAAAATGATGGGTTGGTGGACGGACTCAGCCACAAAGTAAATGCCTTGAAATCAGTAAGTATGGCGTTATCGTACGACGAGCACCCGTGTTCGACGGTACACTCTCCCGATATTCCTCACCTGTAGATCACTATCTCCATTGGCGATGAAGTTCGGTCCCACAACGAACTCCTCCGAGGCCTGGACAACGATGCTGACTCCTCTGGCGGTCTCCTTGGTGCTAGCATGAAGAGGGTCAGGGAACTCGGCAGAGCGGGACATAATCGATGGATGTGTTACATGTTAATATTTATTTTGTTTGTTTTCTTTGTTATTTATGTAGTCATAAAGTGGTTCTAATGTTACTTATAACATTTTATTAGCACTTCTTCTTTTTTTATTATTATTATTATTATATATGCTTTACAGCCGACAATAATGTACATGAGAGATGTTGTAATGTTTATGGGTTGATTTAAGGGGTGTGGCTGAAGGTCTGTCATCATCATGTGATGCAGCCTATCTATGGTACAAAATTGGCCATCGTAATTGAGAGATGTAGTAAACAGCTTGAAATAAGAGTGTGTGTCATGTGAGGCCATTTAAATACAAGAAGGGATGGACATGCAGGAAATGAAAATGAAGTGGATGTGTGGAATGACTTTACTAAGTTACATGTAATCAAGGATGAGCAGAGTGACACTGTGAACAAGGACAGACAACATGAAAAGTACAGGTACAATTAGGATTGAAGTTTGCGTTGAATTTGATGTAGAAGATTTTGATTAGATATTTCTTGATAGAATGAAATGGTAAATGCAGGTTGATAAAGGGCATGGCGTTCCATAATCGTACGATGCGGTTGAAGTAAAAGTGTCTAGCTCTAGTTGTGCGTGTGTGGTTGTATATCAACTTGTTGCTCCTTCCACCTCGGGTTGATGTAGTTACAAAGGATACATAATCAGAGACGTTGAAATTATCTGGTGGATCTTTGAGGCATTTGATGAAAAATAGAAGATCCTGAAGCTCATACCAGTACATTAGTGGGAGAAGTTGTAGTGCGGTTAATCGTTCTTTGTAGTCTGATGTGTAGTTATTTAAGATGAATTTGGTTGCACGGCGCTGAACATTTTCTAGAATTGCAATATCTTTGATGAAGTGGGGTCTCCACAACTGTGAGCAGTAAGTTAATTTTGATCGTACAAGTGAGATATACAGAGATTTTTTGAGATATATTGATGCGGGAGAGGCTTGGAACAGTCGTTTGATGAAATTCAAAGTGCGATATGCAGATGAACACATTGATTTGTATTGAGCACACCATGAGAGGTTGTTGCAAACTATTATTCCTAGATCTCGGTGGCAAGAAGAGGATGACAGTTCTAATGTAGTAGAATCAGTATGCATGACATAGTTTGTGGATGCGGAATTCGAGAAGCTAAATTGGAGACAGATACATTTGGAGAGGTTTAGGTTTATTTTCCATTCAAGACACCATTGCTGTAATGAATCAATATCAGATTGTAACAACGAGAAGTTGCTTGAAGCATTGATAAATTTGGTATCATCGGCAAATAGGTAAACTGAGGAATTTGTGATAGAATGAGGTAGGTCATTGATGTAGATTAGAAAAAGAATTGGGCCTAAGATGCTACCCTGGGGTACTCCAGATAGTACAGGTAGGACACTTGAAGATGCATCATCAATTTCAACGAAGTGGACTCGGTTACTGAGATAGTCCTTGAATAATTGCCACAAGGGACCCGTGATACCAAAACACCAAAGTTTGTACAATAGCTCTGGGTGTGGAACAGTGTCAAACGCTTTAGAGAAATCTAGGAAAATGACATCTGAAGATAGTCCCTGGTCTGCCAAGTTGATGATTCGGGAATATGAGGTCAGCAACTGGGATAAACATGATCGACCTTTTGTGAAGCCATATTGAAGTTTGGAGATTCGTGGATGTATGAAGTCAATTATTTTGTTGTACATTATTGATTCAAAAACTTTTGATAGAATGGGCAGAAGGGAGATTGGGCGGTAATTTGAAATATTTGTTTTGTCACCTGATTTGTAGATGGGGCAAATTTTGTGGATTTTCCAGTCTATGGGTATACGCATGTTGACCAAGCATTGGTTGAAAAGGAGGGTTATCGGTTCTAGAAGTGGTGGAGCAAAATTTTTCAAAAGATATGGAGGAATTCTGTCATGTCCCATAGCCTTGTTTACTTCTAAGTGAGAAAGGGCAGAACAGACATCTTCACTGGTTATGGTTACCTGACTGATGTGATTTGGGGGGGATGGGAAGGTGTCACAGTCTAGAGTGGTATTTGGTGCTGCAGCAGCAGTTCTTCTTGTGAATATGGAATTGAAATAATCATTGAAAGCTCTGGCTTTGTCTGTAGGGGTGTTGTATGTTATGGACTTATGATGAACAGCGTGAGGTATAGATTGGGATGATGATGTGTGCTTGAGGTACGAGTAGAGTTTCCTTGGCTCATGGTGGAAAGTTACAGTAAGTCTGGTTTCATAGGCATGTTTGGTGGTGTCTATTAGAGATTGCAGATTGTTTTCTAGCATTGAAAGCTTGGCAATACGATGGGGAGTTGGGTTGATCCTGATTGATCGTTTGAGTGAGCGAATGATGTTTATTTGGTGTCTTATTTTTGGCGTGAAGTACCGTGGCAATGAGGTATTGAGAGGAATTGAGATAACTGGCACAAATTTAGTCAAGGCTTCTCGTAAAATTTCTGCAAGGGTAGACCACATGGAGTTGACACAGTCTGCTAGACTATTATTCCTGGGGAAACTGTGGAAATCTGCACGTTGTAGAAATTCAAGTAGTTCATGAGATTTGGTTTTTGCGAATAGCTGGATTTTTTTTATACCTGTTCTGGATGTTGAGTTGAAATTGTTTGCGTTCCTGTTGAATTGAATATTGAATGTGATTAGGTAATGGTCTGAGCGTGTTTGTCTTTGATCGTGGATTATGATGTCATAGATTTCCTCTGGCTCATTAGTTATGATGGTGTCTAGTGTATTTCCTTGAATGTGAGTAGATTCGTTAATTAACTGTATCAGATTGAGGGAGAACATCGAGTCACAAAAGAATTCACTAACTGATGAACTTGCAGACATTTGCTCCCAGTTTACATCAGGCAAGTTCATATCGCCAACAAGGATGACACGAGCCCCGTTTGAAATATGTTGGAGGTAATGGAAAAGATCTTGGAAGTAGGACCTTTCGGAAGAGGGGGGTGCATACATACAGCAGAACATAATAGTTTGATTTGAGGGCAGAGTGATTTCGACTGATAAAAGTTCAATGGATGTAGAGACATACGAGATCTTTGATGCAAGTTTATTGGAAACTGCTAAGAGTACACCACCTCCACGGGCATTTCTATCACGTCTGTAGATATTGTAGTTAGTTGGCAATATTTCTAGATCGTAAATGTCATCAGATAACCAAGATTCAGTGATTGCAAATATATCAATAGATTGGCTGTATACTAGGGATTGGAAATAAGACAACTTGTTTTTCAGACTTCTGGCATTCCATAAGGCAATAGAGGCATGTTCGTGAGGCAGTCAGTTTGGGGAGTCATTTTGATTTGGGGTTTGATCCGATTCACTTTCGTTTGTGGTTGTGGTAGAGGTTGAGGGCGTTGGTGAAAGAGGGACAAATTGATTATTTTCCACGCGACCATGTTCGAGGTTGTGAAGATAAAGTCGATTACCTTTTATTTTGATACTAGATCGTTCCTTGCCTGAATCAATTAGTCGGCGACGTTCTTGGAGGAGAATGCTTTCTACCTTGCGTTGTTCATGAGACATGTGGGGTTTCAGAGATGCTTTGGAGCTTGGTGCGATGCTTCGTCTGTTTGATAGTAACGTGGAGGCATCACATACCCTCGCCATCGTGACCAAAATTGGTCGAACTGCTTCTTCTCGGAATTTGCCTAGCCTGACGGTGTCCCGTATGGATTGATCGGATATTTGAGGGCAGAAGGTTTCGAAAAAGTTTGCTACATTTTCGGTATCTTTAAGTTGTCTTTGAGAAAAGTGTGTGCCTTTTGGACATTCTTCGATACCGTAGACCACAACGTTGAATTTAGATGGCGCGGAAGGAGCAGTAGTGGTAGTTGGTTGGCTAGTTGTCTCTCTGGACGAGGAATTGGTCGTCGTGGGTAGACTTGGGGCCGTATTTGATGAAACTGAATTATTGTCGGGATGGACCGGGATAGGGGGTGAGGAAGATGTGGTCGGTGTCGGTTTAGGTTTAGAGCGTTCAACCCGGTCAACCAGATGTTCTAGTTTAATTTCTAATTGGGCCAATTTCTCTACAGCTGTTTCGAGACGGCAATGAGGACAGAAGTATGGATCTTTAGATTGAGAGACGACTGTGAAATTAGCCGTAGATAGACCTGCACATCGACGATGTATCCAAGATTTGCAATGGCCGTCACAGTATATAGCGTCCTCACCTGTTGTTTGGCTTGATGCGTCTATAATTTCCTCTTCGCAAATTGCGCAAATTGCTTGATTAGCCTTGCGGTCACTTGTTCTAGGAAGTTTGTGGTCAGTTGATTGCTTTTGTTTCCTCCCTTTCCTTGCTGACTTCCCGCCTTCAGCCATTTTTTCATTATGTGTCAATCCTACACGAAACATTCCCATAATATGGAATGGGGAATTTCATGAAACATTCCCATAATATTTGTGGCTATCATTCCCCCGAAGGTTTAGAAAAAAAGACAAAAAAATATACTTTATGTTTGCATATCCTCTTGAATGGAGTCCATATTTTTCAAAAGACTGTGAATATCATTACACCTCCGACAACACTCTTGTACACACTTCAGCAACATCTCTCCCTCAACAGGTACACCTACATATCCATACATACATATAAATGACAGCATGACAAAGAACTGTGTACATACGGCTAGAACTAGTCTTGTCAACCAGACCCTAGGTCATTGGCCATTTTATTGTTTACCAAGCAAAAAAAAATGGTGGATATAATAACAAGGCAACTGGGTCTGGTTTACGAGACCAGCTGGAATTATAGTACACATGTAAATTTTGTATATGTTGCTGGTCTACATTACGTTAACTCCTTCAAGTAAAATACTGCCTCACCTTGCTTAAAAACACCACATATTCTGTCTTCTTCTCTCGTCACAACTGTTACCAGAGATTCACACATTTCATTTTCCTCTGCTGTGGGGTCCACCAAGATGTCTCTGGTTGGGAGAAAAGAGTATTTCTGTGCACACAGCTACAGTTGCAGCTTCTGCTGAAGACACACTTGCCCAATGTAGCAACAGTGGCTGCTGCCAAATGACAGGACAGTGGTAGGGATGTAGTCTCATTTGGGTCAACAACAGGTTGGGCAGATGGATCTGGAATATTGACCTTTGGGATCTTGACTGTGTGAGGGGCAACCAGAAATGGTAGCTTATTGTGCAACTATGTTTGCATGCATACACACACACACACACACACACACACACACACACACACACACACACACACACACACACACACACACACTTGCACACACACACACATACACACACACACACACACACATACACACACACACACACACACACATACATACACACACAGGTATACAAATACAATCTTATTCTACATTCAAAAATATACAAAATGCTCACAAACACAAATTATGATATTTGTATCAATTAATCAAGCTTCCTGTGGTACATTCAAGATAGAATGTGATATGACAAGTTCAATTAATTGATACAAGTTTGATTGCATAGCAAGGAACATCTTCAGCAGATTCTAACACACATACATATATACACCTCACACATGCTGCCAAACAAACACACAGAAAAGCACAGATGGAGAGTCTTTGTACAAATGATTTCTTCTAACCTTTTCTGAGAGCAGCTATTGCTGCCGCGACAACCCCATCAAGTAGACACCCATCATCACTAAGACACATCACATCCACATACACACACCAGCACAGCTGTCAAGAGTAGATAAATTTCACATCAGTCATCAACCATCAGTTTATACACGTCAGAACAGAATATTATCATCATTCCTACAGACCTTTCCTTTGAGAATAATGAGATCTGTCAGTTTCACAACGTGGTTACTGGAAGGGTATACAGAAGTTGTGAGCATCAGAACCATTAAAGGCTTTAGTCTGTTCCCAGAAACATCTCCCCCATTTTATCTATTAGCAGAATACAGCAAATAGATAAAACAACAGAGCTGGGTCTGGGAATGAGACTATGGAGGTATGTGCACACACAAACCTCATTAGAATGTCCAGCAACATGCGGGACATGACTTGAGATCGCAGGGAAGGTGGCCCAGGCTTGTGTGTTGGATCGCACAAAGCAGGAATGTCAACATTCGGAACTAAGCGTTCCACAATGTAGAGAAAAGCATGATGTTAATCGCTATCTGAACATAAAACTTGTTCTTATGATGAGAAATACCAAAATAGCCTTCATCTGGAGTCTCTGCTTTAGGAGCTGCCAATTCCTGCGGTAGATGAATAGCACCAGGTGATCTGGATGTGGTTCTAAGATCACATGATAAGCACATGATGTCTATGTGTATACTAACCAATTTTACTCCGCATGCTACCATACTGTTTCCAATTCTGCATATCATGGGGCATTCGTTCCCACTGATGGCCACTGGGCGAGCTCTCTTTGGTTGCCTGCCATCCGGCCTAATACCCTGAGCCTGATCACAAAATAAACAGATGACAAACAAATTTCTTGTAAGGCTAAAGCAATTATGGGAGCAAAACATACTAAAAACCTCTTCAAGTATTCTGAACCGTATAACGTTCTATGCAATAAGAAGTCACACAATTATATCAGGTTATTCTCTTTGCCAAAACATAAGAATTTCTCCAACCTTGCTACAACCAAAGGATCCATGGTATATGTCACGTGAGAAGCACGCGAAAGCTAATCACGTGACTGTGCTTTGGAGGGGAAAATGCTGTCCTTGCTCGCTGAACGACAAGTCCTTCCTTGTTGCTACGCTACTCGTTTGGAGGCCAGAATAGCGAAGCTGGTAAAAAGTAGAAAGAGAAAGAAGATACCCTTTTCAAAATTACTAAAGCATAATTCGGAAGTCTGCCAGTAAGCTCCGGGTAAATTTCGAGCCCATAGTTATCTTTGTCTTTTAGTTGTTACACGAAATATTGTGGTTAACCGCCGTCCCCTCATGTTTTTGCATCCAGACATATTTTATTAGGGTTCACGTCGGACGGAGAGCACCTCTTATCGTGTTGCGGTGAAGTGGATGAAGACTTTGATGATGAAGAAGTTGGAGATATGTTCCCTTCTTCTCCTTTGGGGCGCTGTACCCTCCACTGGTGGAGACTACCTCTTCGTGGATATACCTTGAAGAAAGTATGCGTGTGTGTGTGTGTGTGTGTATGTGTGTGTGTGTGTGTGTGTGTGTGTGTGTGTGTGTGTGTGTGTGTGTGTGTGTGTGTGTGTGTGTGTATGTGTGTGTGTGTGTGTGTGTGTGTGTGTGTGCATGTGTGTATGTGTGCATGTGTGTGTGTGTGTGTGTGTGTGTGTGTGTGTGTGTGTGTGTGTGTGTGTGTGTGTGTGTGTGTGTGTGCTACACTACATGGTTCATGATGACCACTTATGCTCTGATGTGTTATTTTTTCACTAAGATATCAAGAATTTATACTGCAGATTCTGTACGTAGTGTTTGTGAGGCCTTCACTACTCTTCCCATTATTGCTTAGGTGCAAGAGATGAGTGTGTTCGACAGCTGTGTGTACAACAGTAACTACTCACTGGAGGTCGTGGAGGTGCCTGGAACAGCGTGCATTATCTCTCATGCCTGGAGGTACGTATGTATGCATGTATTGATGATGGAAGCATTGTTGTTACGAAGACTTTGTGTTGTGTGCGTACACTCGTCTTGTACCAGCAAGCCAACCTGTGCACTGTAGCCATACTCCACAATGCCGCTTTTCTCATTTGTAAACTATGGCTAGTCATTCGGTTTCCTTTTTAATAAATTCTTTGTGCTATATTGCTTTTCCTGTGAGCTTCTTCCACTTCAATCATTTCTACTTAGTTACCTTTGCTAATTGTAAGCCCTGTGTGATTTCTTCAAGTCACAATGTTGTTGATATTCATGTACTTGTGGCATGCACAGATCGTATTTAAATGGAGGGAAATCTATGTGCACACACACACATGCACACACTTACATGCACACACACACACACACACACACACACACACACACACACATACACACACACACACACACACACACACACACACACACACACACACACACATACACACACACACACGCACACACACGCACACACACGCACACACACGCACACACACGCACACACACACACACACATGCACACACTTACATGCACACACACACGCACGCACGCACGCACACACACACACACACACACACACACACACATGCACACACTTACATGCATACATACACACACACACACACACACACACACACACACACACACACACACACACACACACACACACTGTCACCTTTGTACCCTTATCTCCATTCTCCTATGACCCCATGTACAGGTGTACATCTACCCGGAGTACACCAAATCCCTCTAATCACAGTGCAAGTGATGTCAAATGTGCTCTCTCCGTAACTCAGAACCCCCTCAAGCAGGACAACCTGTACCAAGTAATAATCACGTACTCGAAGAGTGTAAACACAGCAGCCATCCCCCTCCCTCTTGCTGTGGCTCTCCCTGGATGTGTCATCATTGATTTGACATACTGTATTTGTGTTGTGTGTTACGATTCTGTCTTCGCTGAATGCTACAGTAGCAAATGCAGTCAACCGTGGCTGGTAAATAGGATGGAAAAGTACACCAATTGCGGTTAGTTGCCACACTCTTGCTTTATTTTGATGATGTAAATTGTTTTCGAATTACAGTGAAAACTCGTTATAAAGAACACTCTTAAAGTGAATTTCTCCACAAGGTGAATAAATTCACAAAACCCTGGAAATGTTTTACTAAGGTATTTTAGCTGTTTACAGTGAATTTCTGATATAGTAAAGAATTTCAGTGTCCTCTGAGATTTGTCATAATGAGATGCCACTGTTTGTCAGTATTCCTGCATTGTGTCTGCAGACTAATATGTGGTCATAGCTTGGAAATGGGGGGGGGGTGGAGCAGGAGGCACACTTGTGGAAAACAAGGGCTTATATTTCTCTTGTAAAAAGAAACAAGGAAGGGGTGTAGTGAAGCCCTCCCACCCTAAATGAGACCCTTGTAGTGTTTGTCCTTGACCTCCCTGCAGTTGACGGTCTTGTCGTGTGGGAAACTGTCACAGTACATGTTCGTTGTGGTGATCAGGTGGATCCTTGTGGTACTACTCTCCCTGTTTATATCAGTCAACAAGTGCTGGATATTGAGAAGTGGCTGGTCTCAGAGCTGTCCAACTTCCTAGAAGACCAAGGCATTGGGTTTCATTTCATAAAGGACTATTTAGTACACATCCAAGAAGTAAGATATTCCACCTTCTGCATGTACTAATCGAATCGAATACAAAAAGTGACCCTGTTATTAAAGCATCCTTTCTTGTATCCTAAGGTATGCTCAGTGATGGACACCATTTCCTTGCTCCTACAAGCTCTTGTGAATGCCAGGCACAGCGGCAAAGTGAAGTGGTGAGTGACCTTCCTAATCCAGTGCATGTGAACTTCCAAACTGAGTGCGTAATCTCTCCACCACAGCTACAGATTGCAGATCAGTGGTGTGTGGGATGTGAAGAAAGGTTAGAGCACTTGATATAAAACTGTGTTTCTGTACTAAATAGTGATATTCCTAGGCGTATGTCAATGCTCAGGAGAGATATGTGTGCAATGCAAGACTTTCTCAGAGTGTCTCGTTTCCGAAGTATTGAAGCCCCTTTCTTCTCCGTCTGTGCCAAACAATGAACTGATTGTGAAACCTCACCATTTGATGTCAGCTCCAGTCACTACAGGCTCAAGTCTTTGTCAACTACCTCATCCTTTTCTCCCACTGGACATTGTACTGTCTGCAGTCACAACATCACGTACTAGGGAGTATGCAATGAGCACTTTATAATTAATGAAGCCACTGCTGAGTGTTACATGTTTTACTGTTTGGGTACCACACGTATGCACGCATGCACGCACGCACACACGCATGTTTAGGAAAATTGAATATATGTTGTTGCTGTTTACATTCATCCTCCACTTATTCTTGTTGTTATCTTACTTCATCTACTCTTGCTTGAATTTCGTCTCAATTGGCTGAAATCTGAAATAGAAAGCCCACAGTGAGATAATCAGATACAGATCGAAATGATATTGCATAATCACAGAATGAATAATACATCAGGAGCAAATCAAAAAATCGATCTCAGATACATTGATACTGAAATGTGCGTAAATATGATAATTTACATTATGAACATTTAGTGCGTGCACAGCAGGCGTGTGTGTGTGTGTGTGTCCTCTTGCATGCTGCTCAGGATGGAGGGATTTAAGGAGGTGTTTTGGTGGTGGGCAGAGCGTCTTGTTCAGGGGTCGGAATGTTAAACTCGACTGAATGATCATTTTTCACCTTTGCAGGAGGATCATCCTCCAAGTCACCCTAAAGGAAGGAGAACATACGAATCGTAAACAGCAATAAACACACAATCACACACACACACACACAGAGATATTCACACATGTATACGTACGTATGTACAAACACACACAGATATTCACACATGTATACGTACTTATGTACAAACACACACACACACACACACACGGAGTGTAATTCGATCTAGCATGTACTGTGTTCTCATCTATAACAAGCAGCCTTGGTTTTATACTACCTACTCAGCTCGCGATCGACTCCTCTTCGTGTCCGCTGGATCCAAGTAAGTACGTAGCCAGTCTGTAACATTAACTCCAATTCTTTCCACATTCAATGTTGTTGGTCATCTGAGCATAACCACTTGGAGGGATTTCTCCTTCCAAAAAAAAACGTTTATTACTTTCTTTTGCCAGTACCCGTCTTTCCAAGAGTTTCACTCCTAGGCCTCACAACTGCAAGTAGCTCTTCCAACTCTTTCAAGCCTTTCTTGATTGAGGTAATGTTGTTTGCATATCTCTGCAGCCTGCAGTCAGGGGTCACAGTTGGCACAGCGGCGAAGTGACTGGACTGCGACGCACATGACCATGTGTTCGAACCCACCACCGGATATTTTTTATCTTTTTTTTCCTATTACCTAACTAGCGTAACTATAAGTAGCGCTTATAGTAGTAAATAATCAGAAGGTCCTCGATGGCTTAGCGGCTAGCGATGGTGACATGTAGTGCTGAGGTTATGGGTTCGATTCCCTTGTCAGACGGGTTTTTCGGATTTATTTCTGAAAAAAAAAATCCTGTCCCTCAGTGGTCAGTTGCAATACTCCTGTACAAAGAACCGTATGGGGGGAGCTTTGGGTCTCGCAGCTGGTCTCCCACACTACTAGTCTTCTCAATATCCTTGAGAGTGAGTGTTAACTCCCTGAGCAGCCCTAATGACCTGGGGTCCTCCTTTTTTTTTTTTTTTTTTTTTTTTTTTTCTCTCCGGGGTCCTTCTCTGCATGCATTACTGCAGTACTCCTCTCTAGTACTACACTACACCCACTGGGACTTAAAATAATGCAAGACTTTCTCAGAGTGTCCCATTTCCGAAGTATTAAAGCCCCTTTCTTCTCCGTCTGCTCTAAAAAATGAACTGATTGTGAAACCTCACCATTTGATGTCAGCTCCAGTTACTACAGGCTCAAGTCTTTGTCAACTACCCCATCCTTTTCTCCCACTGGACATTGTACTGTCTACAGTCACAACATCACGTACTAGGGACTCGGAGTATGCAATGAGCACTTCATAATTAATGAAGCCACTGCTGAGTGTTACATGTTTGCTGTTTGGGTACCACACGCACGCACACACACACACACACACACACACACACACACATACACACACACACACACACACACACACACACACACACACACACACACACACACAAGGGAAATGTTTGTCATTTTAGGTATAAATAGACTACAGTCAAACCTCGCTAACACGAAACTCAGGGGACTGTGCTGAAATTTCATCTTAACAGTATTCCATGTAAACAGTACTACATGTTATGCTTGGACCTGCACTTGGACTTGGCTGGCATTTCATGTTAAAAGATATTTCATGTTAAGCAGTTTCATGTTAACGAGGTTCAACTGTATATCCTATAAAAATGAGGAACGAAGGGCATATTATGCGTCCATGCAAAAAGTTAGGACAGCATGCATATCAACTGCAGATCGATGATTTTTAACTATTAAATTTCCACCCTCACTTCCCCATGCATATATATATATATATATATATATATATATATATATATATATATATACATCAGCCATCTATGATCTACTATTGAAATTTTGAAAAATTATCACAGAAATCACATTAATTTCACTGCATGTAGGAAAATCAAACATGCAATGAGTGAAATCCATCACGATACACCGACCTCAACTGGTACATAATTGTTACAAAAACAATAATTGAATTAAAAAGTCAACGTGCTGGTGAGCTAGTGAGCTGGTGAGCTGGTGAGCTGGCATGTATTTCATATGTTGTGGTTTGAGGACTGTTAGTTGAGAACTGAAGTTTGTGAATAATGACAAAGATAAATGAAGGAGAGTATAAATTGAATACACATAAACATAGCATGATTATAATCCTTACAAAGAATTGTATTATGATGCATGCGACTAACAAAATGGAGATTGAAGGAAATGTTGACATGAACTGATGCAGTTATACTAAAGCCACTTTCTTCTCTGTCCACTAGCAGTATTCCACCAGATCCATTGTTAGCTCTCTTATTTGAGAAACTGATTGGACTTTCAGTGGTACTCGTGAGTGTGTCGACGTCGCTGCATTGTCAACGGCTACCAAAAACTGCATCTCCTTGTAGCGTTGCACAGCATTCCTCAGAGGATCGATGGAAGCTGTTTCCGCTGAAGTAAAATTGAAACAAGACATGACAAGCAGTACCACACACCTCACACTGCACATACACAACACTGTGTTGCCCAGTACACCTCACACTGCACATACACAACACTGTGTGTTGCCCAGTGCACTTCACACTGGACATACATGACACTGTGTGTTACCCAGTACACCTCACACTGGACATACATGACACTGTGTGTTACCCAGTACACCTCACACTGGACATACATGACACTGTGTGTTGCCCAGTACACCTCACACTGCACATACATGACACTGTGTGTTGCCCAGTACACCTCACACTGCACATACACAACACTATGCGTTACCCAGTACACCTCACACTGCACATACACAACACTGTGTGTTACCAGCACGTACCATAGGAAGCTTCTCCAGAGCTGACCCTCTCCAAAGCCTTCTTGTGTACATCACTGACAAACTGTTTCTCTTCACAAGACAAAAAGAAGAAGAATATGAGACAACAAACACAAGCGACAATTTTAAGTACAAGTAACATTGGTGCATATCCATTACACAATATTTGCCATATACTGAGGTACACACGGTAACAGAGTCTATTTCCAAAGTAATGCACACACACGCGCGTGCGCGCACACACACACACCAACATACCATCGATGTCCACACCATCTAATTCCAGGAGAGAGTGTGCCACAAGCCAGTACGACTCCACAAATGGTGCCAAGGCGTTCTGAAGGAACCGAAGGTATTCCATGTACCTGCCAGATCTGTTGACCTGCAACCAGTGTTCAGAGGTGTCATGCAGGTCCTCGTCCTCATCCCAAGCAGAAAAGCCTCCAGCACGTGAACTCCCTGATACCAAATGATCCTGGATTGTGTGTTGTGTGTGTGGGGGGGGGGGGGGGATGACTTGTCAGTAGCTTAGCTAATACCAACCAACACAATAGAATCACAGGCAAACATCACACACACACACACACACACACACACACACACACACACACACACACACACACACACACACACACACACCAATGTACCTCTCTAGAAGTGAGAATTCCTCTTGCCGTCAAACTCTCAATCCCATCATCCACAGCTCCCTCAACATGTACGCATGGCTGGAGGGGTACACATTGCACAGAACACATGAGTACGTACGTATGTACATACATACATACACAATACCAGGAGCAATGTACTGTGCACACACACACACACACACAATATTGGCAATGATGCAAACACACACACACACCTACTACCAGCAAATACTTACGTATGTACATACACACACTAACACTACAAGCAGTGACGTACATCGAGCGCACAAGCACAATACTAAGCAATGATGTGACATGTGTAAAATGGCAGATAATATAATATGTAGCAACAATGTGAACATGCATGAACGGTACAAAATTGTTTTCATGTAGACCTACGTACGTACGTACCTTGCTGAAGATGAACTCCTTGCTAAGAACACTGCAGAGGAGAACTGCTGCTTCCAAGAGCTGCAGACATGGGAAGAAAGGGAGACAACAGTCTGTGTGTGAAAGCATTCGGCACACATATTTCAAACATCCTAATCCCTTTCCATACGTAAGTGTAGAATTTCACTAGGGACCCACCTCCTCCCGTGATATTACAGGGTTTTCCTCCATTTCACTTTGCTGGTTGACTAGAAGTGCGTTAATACTACAAGCTGTAGGAATGATCAATTGACACACGTGATACACACACACACACACACACACACACACACACACACACACACACACACACACACACACACATGTGCATGCACACAGACACACACCACGCACACAGACACACCACACACACACACACACACACACACACACACACACACACACACACACACACATACAGAGTAAAGACTAACCTACAATAGATTCCATAAGGAAAGAGGAGATAATTTGATTGCTATGATGAACAATTCCTAATACATGTGGTGGATTAAAATTGGGATAAAAAATCTCCTTTGATGATGATCTTCCAATGGAAGGCGACTGTCGTCTCAACATGTCTCCTAGATACCTCTCAGCATGTGCCACAGCAGAAGCTGGTGGCCCACTGAAGGCAAGAGGTCTGAGCAGAGGGTCAGAAAACACAAAAATGACCACAAAACACGAGGGGAAGCTGCACAGGTAAATACATACAATATGTGATACTAGGGGAAACAAGGCAGCAGGGAAAATTTGTAGACAAAAATACACTAAATGTAACACTAGGGACACCCAAAGAGTATGGGACAAGATGATAGCATAGATAGAGAAACTGCACCTGTTTCGGGCCTTCAGTTCCATTGCCAGCCAATTGTAGCTGGTTATTAGAGAGCTCCTGGACACTCCCTGTACAGGAAATGGGTACAACAGCATACGTCAAAGCTCTGCTAAAAACACACGTGTTGCAGATCTGTCCACCACACACACACACACACACACACACACACACACACACACACACACACACACACATACACATACACATACACACACACACAGATACACACGTACACACATACACGTACACACACACACAGATACACACGTACACACATACACGTACTCACTACAGTTCTGTTCATAACACACATATGCATCAACAAAGGGGCAGAGGGGACTGTCAACTGACCTTGCGATGTTTGGTGAGCATCAGGAAGGCCACCATGCTCGTTGCCATGGCAGAGGCCGTGCACTGAGAATCTACACACAAGTAAACAACAAACAATAAAAGCAGCCTATGGCGCAGGCACAGCCTACTATAAACAAACAAACGCCAGACAATAAACATCAAGACAGGAGAAAGTGAATGAAGTCTACGGCAACCCTATATCACAGTGTGTGTGTGTGTACTGCTATCTTTCCTGGGGCTAAAATTACAAGTCCACATAACAGGATCTCTACATCACAGTACTCATCTCCCTTAATGTGCAGTGGCCAGTACCGACTCAGACAAACCAATTCATTCAACCCACGCATCCAGAAACAAGCTCATTCCAACCTACTATCCAGAAATACCAGCAAAACAATACATGTGGACTCCACTCTACTAGGTACACCCCACATACAGTTAAGTGTGCCCTGG
>CAUJGJ010000277.1:1253400-1258400 GCA_963170055.1 Halisarca cf. caerulea | reverse complement strand
AAAGGGAGAAAGGCTTTGGCAGCTGAGTGGTGGATGGGACACTAACTCACCACATCATTCGACGGATGAGCACTTCTTCCATTGTTTGGCCTCCTTCCATTGTGAGGCCTTTGTCGACGAGAACTTTTATTAATCTCTACACTTCTTTGTCTGGTGGAGTGCTGGCGTCTTTCCGAACCAGCTTCCAGCGGTCGTCTAACCTCCACTTGCGACCATTTCTCGAACATCGAGTCCACTCTGGACTTAGCTGCCACGTCGACCGACATCTCGCGTCACGAAAGTTCCCAAACAAATAACCCCAGTGTGCTGCTGGCTCGGTAGGTATAAAGAGACTATATAGTAGGAATCCTTTCACATCGAGAACACGAGAGGATCACATTCTCTGCTGAGCAGAGCACATCGATCGCGTTCTGCATGACGTCACCACCCCATGACGTCGTCACCCCTGACCCTCGTCCCAACCCGCAGGACAATGAATCTAATTGAGGTCAGCTGATGGAGGGCGTTCCGTGGACACTGGTAATTATCGTTTTAGCAATTTCAGCATTTCTTGTTTGTAAAATAACAGCCAAAAGGTCTGTAACCTTGTAAACAAACAACTGCTTATTCTCATGTTTGAAAACATGAACATTTTCATAGATTAATTTTCCCTACCTTCTAACCGCTTTGTTTGTTTTTTCTCTACTTGTGTTTGTACCTAGGGGAAGTAGGCGCGAGGAGGCAATTTTGCCTGGCCCCAATGGTCCTGGTGATGCACACAGGGATGCTTTGAAGAAAGTGAGGTTACAGCAACAGCTTCGAGTTTGGTTCGACGGTAGGTGGACAATGATAAATGGATAAATCATTAATCATATAATAAATCATTCTGGTGAATGTTTGGTTAGTTAATAGAGAGAACAACCCATTATTGTCAAGATCAGTACAAAAATCAAGCATGCATATGACAGTAATAGTAGTCTGATACAGGTTTTAAATACCCAGGTCACAGAGCTCCCAAAGTATACCACATGCTGTGGGGTGGGTACAGACACCACAGCTTTCCATTGGCTCTGACAGGGCCGAGAGAGCAATATCTACGATTCAGTATTTTCCACTTATTCTAGCGCGGAAGTGGAGAGAAAAGATGTCCTCCAGCTGACCACATAAGTTGACAGTTTGGTAAAGGTGTTGGAGAACTGGAAGATGACACTTCTTCATACATTGATATCACAGATGAGGAGTATCTGATGACAATCATCACCTAATGCTTGTGTGTGTACAGCATCATGCCGATTTATACATGTGTACATAGATTGATTTTCGTTCATTTTATTAGACCTCTGCATCATCATATTGTATGCACGATGAAGTCTAATCTATCTGTTTTTTACTCAATCATAAGTGATTATTGAAAATTGAATAATTACTGTATAATTTAAATCTACAAATAACTCACATTAATGTTACAAATCAAATGAAACTAAATAACATACATTTCTTATCTTTAAGTTAGATGTACATAGTGTGCACACATTTCACATCACATTGATCATCGATACTGTACCTATGACGTGGACATTGAAGTATTAGAATGTTAGAAATATTATAGATACTGTCCAATCATCCGGAGTGTTACAAAATGGCCTCCACACCCTTGAGGAAGTTGTCAACAATAAGAGTGGGTTTCACGGAGGGACGGTGCTCATCATCTGGTCTTGGAAGGCAGAGAGAGGGACAGGGAGGAGATTGAGGTGAAGTGTAATGAATTGGCAAACTGGTTCTTACCGAAACTTTCCTGTTCGTACAAGAATTCCTTTCATTCCACAGTTCATTGCACCCCCCACATCACTGATAACATCATCACCAATCATCACACTCTAACAACCCAGCAAAGGGAATATCAGCAGTAGATGAAAAATATTCATTGTAAATACATTCAGAACATACACAACACCCATGCACACACCAAACACTATTGCACACACACACACACACACACACACACACACACACACACACACACACACACACAGAGACACACACATGCACGCACGCACACATGCACGTACACATACACACATACACACCTCTTCTGCAGATACACCGAGCTTTGTTAATGCTGCCTTGAAATAATCAGGTGAAGGCTTACCAATGATTGTGGCAGTTTTTCCGGTAGCAAACTCAAGAGCTTTAGCAAAAGGACCAACATCGAGATTCAGACTGCCAGCTTCTTCATAATACCGGCTAAAATTTGAAAGACAATATACGTAACTATTCATGCACATATCTTTTACTTTATCACACACACACACACACATTCACACACACACACACACACACACACACACACACACACACACACACACATACACACACACACACACACACACACACACACACTAACCCCATTCCAAGAGCAATTAGAGATGCTTCTTTATCACGTTCCAGAACCAAAAATGCCTTATTCAAATTTTCATAGCTGAAACCTTCTGCTGCATCTCCAAGGACAACAGAATTAGGATTAGAGCAATCCACACCGTCATAATCACCGAGAGATTGTGGATGAACTAATAGATGTGGTCGCAGTCCATGTTCCTTCAAGTACTGCACACATGCTGGAGCAGGACAGTGCACCATATCCTCCGTCACTGCAAAACCAACCTTCGACAACCTATCAGCTATGTTCCTCCTGGTATACTGGGTCTCATTAGTACAAAGCATGTATTTGATCCCACTGTCTCTGACCCTGAGTCAATGGAGTGCACAGTATAGGTGGTGTGTGTGTGTGTGTGTGTGTGTGTGTGTGTGTGTGTGTGTGTGTGTGTGTGTGTGTGTGTGTGTACATCCCGTGTGCATGTATAGTTTGTGTACGTGTAGATGTGTTGTCTATGGGTGACAGTACAGTGTACAGTCTCACAAAAACATACTGCATTTCATTTGCAAGTATGTACCAGATAAAATGTATGACATCATACAGGCTTAATTAGGTGAAACTCGAGGTGAAATAGGACGGACCTTGTACCATGGTACAGTAAGGTGCAATGTAGCGTCAAACAACACTGAAAAAGCACTTGAGACCCAGGACGGGACGTACTTCTGTAATGCTTCTAACGAGCCAGGGATTGGCTTTTGGCCGTCGTACAATACACCAGAGATGTCGATTAAAACGGCGCGTATACCGGAAAGTGAGACGGCCATTTTACTTTCAGAAGGGGAATCCCCTATCTCCATGTTGCTTAGTTTCCAATCTAAAGATGGTGGGTGTTCCTACACTTTCTAGAATTTGCTTTTTGTTTACTGCATTCGCCCAATAGACACATGTTTGGTCTGGGCTTTTAGGAGAAATATCTGTGCTATATCCGATCTTCATGGCTTTGTACCGAGTTGCTATTTAGCTTTTGTGTTTCCATGCTGCAGGCGAAAAAATCGGAATGCGTGAAGGTTGTGGTGCGATGTCGTCCCATGGACGAGAAAGAAGTGGCGTCTTCTTTTCAGCGGTAAGGTCTGCACTACTCGAATTTGTAGCCATTTTTAGATTGTTAGCAGCAGCCGTAACGGCCAAATTTTGCATAAATGGCGTACCTGCGTGCCTACTTGTCAGTGATCTGTGTACATGTGTGCATCACTGCAGGGTCGTCGATATGGACGTGCAAAGAGGAATGGTTATGCTACAGAATCCGAAGGCTAGGAGGGATGAAACACCAAGGGAATTCACATTTGATGCTGTCTACGACTGGAAGTGAGTATCTACTGTATAGTATGCATACGAGACACATGCTCACTCATATGCTCACAATGGCTAAAGTGCACAAGTGAATGTGTATGCCACATGCACACACACACACACACACACACACACACATATATGGATAGACACACACACTCTCTCTCACACACACACACACACACACACACACACACACACACACATACACACATACACACACTTATGTCTGTATTCTGCTCCTACTCAGTTCAGTCCAAAAGGACCTGTACGATGAGACATTCAGGCCAATAGTGGACTCTGTTTTGGAAGGCTACAATGGAACAATTTTTGCTTATGGACAAACAGGCACTGGGAAGACATACACTATGGAAGGTAAGGATGTGATTTTGCATGTATACAGGTGAATGCAAGTGTATATATGCATGTGTATTCATTCATCATATGTGTACAAACATAATATGGATACATGAGTGTGCGGTGTATGGTAGCAATATATACTGTGTGGTGTATGGTAGTAATACTGTGCGATGTATGGTAGTAATATTGTACGGTGTATGGTAGTAATACTGTGTGGTGTATGATAGTAATACTGTGTGGTGTATGGTAGTAATACTGTGTGGTGTATGGTAGTAATACTGTGCGGTGTATGGTAGTAATACTGTGTGGTGTATGGTAGTAATACTGTGCGGTGTATGGTAGTAATACTGTGTGGTGTATGACAGTAATACAGTGCGGTGTATGGTAGTAATACTGTGCAGTGTGGCATATCCCTTAGTGGCAGTGGTGTGCCATGCAGTACATGATGACAGGGGGAACAGATCTAACTTGTCACTGTGCAGGTCTTCTGCTGCCTGAACTGAGCTCCTGTGGACTACAGCAGTACAGCTTGTCACCAGATCGCATCCAAAAACTGTCTTTCCTGACATGTTTGGTTGTTACAATAGTCCTCTTTTGTCCTTTAGGAATTCGGAATGACCCGGAAGAGAAAGGCGTGATCCCCAATTCCTTCAGTCATGTCTTCACTCACATTGCTCGAACCCAGAACAAGAAATTTCTTGTGAGAGCGTCTTACCTGGAGATTTACCAGGTACTGATGCACTCATCTCTCTGTTACCTAGTTATGCATAGTTTTACAATACCCCCTCTAAACCGAACCCTCTGTAATCTGGAACTCTCTCTAAACTGGGTGTGCTTTCAAGTCCTGCTCTCTATACTTGCTGTACATATAGAACCTCTCTAATCCGGAACCTTTCCTGAACTGAACTGTTTTCTGTCGTCCCAAAGGTGTTCGGTT
>CAUJGJ010000277.1:1245900-1248400 GCA_963170055.1 Halisarca cf. caerulea | reverse complement strand
CATTTGCTGCTTTCATGTTAACCAAAATTTCATGTTAAGCAAGTTTGTGTTATCAAAGTTCAACTGTATACTGATTGTAAGTGTGCATGTGTACACACTTCTGAAAACAAGTCCCGATTTTGCATCTGCATCAGCTTGTATAGGTGGTTGAGTAGAACCTCACTAACTAGAACCTTGATTTTCCTGTTAGAAGTATCTAATTATTCATAATTGCTAAATCACCATCCCATATGCATTTTATACATTTGTTTGAATTAAGCCGTATATTCTAATAATCATGATTCCAATTATGAGTCAATTTAAACAAGGGAGGGTGAAGGACTTCTCACACTTGCCCTATCCCTTGTGATGCAGGCAATGGAGAGCAAACTCTTGGCTGGAGGGGAGAACATCTTTGACAAGACAAATGAACAAGAAAGGGAACTAGAGAGACAGCGACAGGAGATGATTGATCAAAAGGTTAGCTTGTGATACATATGAGTTGTGTCATGGCTCATGGGATGGCACTAATGGATTTGTCCAACACATTGGCCTGTGATCTTGTGCAATGGTGAGGGGTCAAGGGAAAGCAAGTTAATTGTTTGGCTATCAGAGTTTTTTAATGACTTGATTGCAAGTGTGCTGTATAGTTAATCAAAAGTGGTTTGTAGAGCTTTTACAAACCACTTTTCCTTTGATCTACCACTCACCATGACACAGTTAGTGAAACGTATCATACCTGTGTTACACTGCGCTACATATCTTCCTGTCCTGCACACACGTTGCCGTCCTCGTCTCTTGTAATGTGATGTTTTAGCAACTCCTCTACATGCGCACCATGTCCTTGTGGTCTTATTACTGCTGTGTGCCCTCGGATCCTTGCTGCTAATCTCCTGTCCTCCATTAGCCCTGGGGTTACTGTACATGCGGTGCTGAGGTGTTCTTGTTGTGGTCTCCTCGGGTCCTTGCTGCTACATAATCTCCTGTCCTCCGCTTGCCCTGCGGTTATTGCTGCACAGGACCAGAGAGAGCTATCCAAAAGTGGTGGGGCATCTCAATCTGATTTATGATTACAGTATCCTCCAATTCACGATAATAGTCTATGAACTCCTAACTGACAATGTAGGGCCATTGCCCTAGCTGCCTCAGTCGTTCCTCCAGCCCTGATGTACACGCTGTGTCTGTTGAGTTGTTCTTGTGGTGGTCTGCTGTGTCTGGATGTTTTACATACATGTTCACTGCTGCCAATAGAAAAAGGAGAGAGTAATGAAACAGGAGCTGTTAGCAAAGGAGGAGACCACAATGGAGATTAAGGAGACGTACACTTCACTGCAAGAAGAAGTGGACCACAAGACAAAGAAGTTGAACAAGGTTTGTCAACCTTCCAAGGCACACACATGCATTGTAGATTAATGTCTTTGTTTTTGTTGTTGTTGTTGTTGACATTTGAGCTGTTACCCATGTCTGTGTATACGTACGTAGCTTCGCTCAAAGTTGAAATCTGTGCGATCCGACATTGATGACCTCAAGCTGGAGCAGGCTGATGCCAGACAGGAGCTTCTACTGACTCTGGAAAACCTCCACAAGGAGGTGAAACTGAGGTGTGTGTGTGTGTGTGTGTGTGTGTGTGTGTGTGTGTGTGTGTGTGTGTGTGTGTGTGTGTGTGTAAATCACTCCAAACCAGTAGCTGGTCTGATGGATCAAAATTTAATATCTCTCCTGCTGATCCAAACCTCTGCAGATCTCTGATAGTCCAGAACTTCATCCCTCCGGATGTGACCACAAGGATGAAGGAAAGAGCAGTGTATGACGAAGAGGAGGAAACGTGGTCTCTAAAACCACTTGAAATCGGCAGAGACGAGTGAGTTTGCGACCCCACCACATACCACACATCATGAAGAGATTGTGTGTAAAACAAGATGTGCAGGTTGAAATTGATATTTCCATTGATTTGAATACAATACACAGTATTGGGAATAACACCAAGGTGCAATATTTACATACACAATCTTTTAATGACTTACAGTACTTCCTCTCTAAAGCCAGTGCTACAGCTGTTTGTGTTATCTGTTCATACGTACGTACGGTACTTTTCATAAAAAACTGGACGACGAACGGCGGTCAAACGGGCGGTCAATCAACGGACGTACACCGTACAGTCGCGGACGTACGCCGTACGGACGATAGGCCAATAATAATTACGTCATTTTTGCGCATTGATATCGGTTCGCCGGAATCGGTTTCCCGAGCAAGAATGGCTTATTTTAGGAACGTAAAGTAGCGAATTTCGTTTTAAGACGGAAAGACAAAAGCCACAAGCCAATTGCGAAAGCGTCAGCTAGAGAGAAAGAAACCGCGTAGGTACAAACAACACCCGTACGTACGCCGTACGTACAGCGGTCAATGCCCGGACGGTCACCGTACGTACACAGACTGACCGCCGTTCGTCGTCCAGTTTTTTGTGAAAAGTACCGTACGTACATGTCCGTGCAGGAGTGGTCCAGAGTTCAAGCGTCCCGTC
>CAUJGJ010000277.1:1235900-1238400 GCA_963170055.1 Halisarca cf. caerulea | reverse complement strand
GTGTGTGTGTGTGTGTGTGTGTGTGTGTGTGTGTGTGCGCGCGTACATGTGTGTGTGTGTGTGTGTGTGTGTGTGTGTGTGTGTGTGTGTGTGTGCGTACATGTGTGTGTGTGTGTGTGTGTGTGTGTGTACATGTGTGCTCCAATTGACTATTTACATGTGGTTATTTTGGGTCATTGATGACAGACTGCACTTGGTGTGATAATTCTGTACACATGTGATGTACAGACTTATGACTTGTGTACAGACATGTTTTCTTGGTTGCTGCAGCTGTGGATCCAGAGGATAAACTACGGTGTCAGTGAACACGGACTACCCTACAGCCGATTCATCAGCGGACTGGTGAGGCTTAACATCCAGTTGAACAGAAAGGTTCTCTCTGAGCTGGCCATCCACGAACCAAGAACGTTCCAAGTGAGACTAATTGTACTGCCTCCCTAGTCACACGTAACTGTAGTTTTCCTGTATGTAATGTGTACTAGTCTGACATTGCCAACCCTTTCCTCCATTTCCATGACATAATTCCAGGGCTACATATAGGATTCGGGGCTGTGGGGGGGGGGGGGGGGGGGTAAATTGAGCTTCCTAAAATCTTAGGGAGGGGCAACACAATACAGGAGCATCTAGGTGTACAGAGACTGGGGGGGGGAGGGGTATTATACAGTACGTAACAATGCTATGTACAATTCAAGGGGGTTCAGGGATTGGTGACAGTGGCCTTGAGAAAATTTTCAAAATTATAGCATAAAAGCTTGTTTTTCATCCATTTTCCAATGAATTCTACTTTTCAGGAACCCTTAGTGTATATGCTGAGATACAAGTTTAGGGAGGCAGCAGATCTGCAAGGGGTGGCAACAGATCTCCAAGGGAGGGCGAATGCCCCTCCCCTCCCTAAATGCGGCCCTGAATTTCCCTGCTAGTGGTGTAGCTATGTACATAATATATGACTTGTTGTTGAATTTTTCTTGCTTTGTACTTACTCTTGTTGCATTATTTTATTTCCACATACATACGTACGTACATATGTACATTATATGTATGTTGTTTCACTTACATTTTTTAAATACTTACTGTGTTTACAATTGATTGTGTTGTAGGAATTCTCTCTTTGTTTTACAATTGCTCTTGTTTGAGCTCTCCATTCTTTTTATTTGTCAGTCTTTAGCAGAATTGGTCAAAAAGAGGCACAGCGAAGGTCTCACCGCTGTGTTTGACAGCGGTGGTGCCAGGATAGTCAAAATGCCTCGAAGCAAAGGAGAAAGCAGTAAGGCACAGAGCCAAGAGAATCACCACTTCAACACAGGCAAGCAGCAGAAGAGAGGCAGACAGATAGTTGAAACTGCTGTGTAGCATGCAAATTTGGGATTTTCTTTGCATGTGATTTTGATGCATTGTTGTGTTTATTGTACCGTTGTTGTTGTGTACACTGTATTTGTTTGTTCTGTGTTTTCCGTCTTTGCATGTTCAATTATTGATGTAAATTTTACTTGATGAATCAGTCTAATGAGATCACTTTGTGCTATTTCACAACCCTGTACAGTGGATTCTTATTTTAGGGCCAAGTGTTGGGACAAATTTCTGTTTAGTATGAAAAAGTTGAGTTTCCAAGCATTGCTTGGTTGGTCTGGTCTGCACAACAGTGCAACCTGTAGTAACCACTATTGGCTGGTTTGGAGATGACTACAATGAAACTTGCTTAATACGTACATACCTCAAAGGGGACACAAAATCAGTATTATAAGAGGTACTCACTACCAGGGTTGTTTTATGTACAAGAGGTATACACAGGGACAGAATGAGGAGTACTTACTATCCAGGAGTATTTACTAAACCAGGTATCAGGGTTGTTTTGTGTATATGAGGTATACACAGGGACTGAATGAGGAGTATTTACTATCCAGGAGTATTTACTAAACCAGGTATCAGGGTTGTTTTGTGTATATGAGGTATACACAGGGACTGAATGAGGAGTATTTACTATCCAGGAGTGTGTACTAAACCAGGTACTTACTATCAGGGTTGTTTATGTACATGAGGTATACACGGGGACAGAATGAGGAGTATTTACTAAACCAGGTACTTATCAACAAGCTTTACCACGAGGCCACACTACAGCACCTCTACATAAGGACCACTTAAGTCTATGTACGTATACATAGAGACTACCCTTACACGTTATAGTTTTAATTTTACTGTAACAGTATATAGCTATCATAATTATTATTCTGCCCCCCCCCCCCCTCCCTCCCTGTACTTAAATAATCCAGGCAGCACTGCTGCTGTGTAACAATAATTATTTTTCCCATCAGATTGCAATGAATTAATTGGTTTATATACATAGCTGAAGCACAATAAAAATATACCGAACTGAGCCAAATTGAAAACACAAAATAGTTACACAGGAGCGCATGAAATAAATCTGTTCACATCAAATTCTCCCTCTCAGCATTTCTGTACCTCCCTCCCTGGCCACCAGTCAGGTTGAGGGTCTGGGACATGT
>CAUJGJ010000277.1:1223400-1230900 GCA_963170055.1 Halisarca cf. caerulea | reverse complement strand
TCAAGCAGCAACTCCGTGAATGCACCAACACTGTACGTGGAGGCTTAGCCGCTGATGATTACATACTGTACTTGGAGCAGGACTTGCTTCCAAGGCTCCGAAAAGGGCTAAAGGAGAGACTTTTGGTTGACTTTCCTCGGAACAGAATCTCAATCATTGGCTACCGATATTCCGGGCTTTTTGCTTGCTATGCTGGGTTGGCCAGGCCAGACATGTTTCACAACTCTGGCTGTATGTCTGCAGCATTCTACCTTGGTATCAAAGACTATCTTCCATTGTACGAGTTTAAAAGCTACATCAAGGAGATTGCCAATCTAACCTCCAATGATCCATACAGACGTGCCATGCACAAAACACAGAAGTACTATATTGACATTGGAGAAGAGGACGACAACTATTTCCCACTCTACAATGCACGAGAGACAGCAGAGGATGTCGTTAACAGCCTGCAGGGGGATTTGAAGCTCAAAGTGAGCAAAAACGTATTCTTCCAGATATTTCCAAATTATTCAGCTTACGAAGGAACATATAAGGAAGGATCTTCTAATGACTGGCCTTACCTTCAGCGACTGCTGTATGCGCTGTTGACTTTCCATAAGGCTGAAGGTGGGGCCCCTGGGCATCCGAAATCTGTAAAAGTCGGTCAATCACACTTCGTTGAGTGGGAGATGCTATTCCAGAAGCACTTTTCTGACAATGATGTCACTGAACTGGAGGGAAAATCCCAGAAACTTACCGCTTCGGCAAACATATCCGATGGAAGTTCGGATCCAATAGAAGAGGAATGCACATCAATAGAGATCAGCATGCCAGTGTACTTGGGTAGCTTGTCGGCGGCTGTGGTCGTGAGTGCATTGACAACAGGACTGCTATTTTGTTTGAGAGAAGCAAACAAAAATGCAGACAAGCAGAAAGACAACATTGAAACAGACGACTTCCTTGACATTGATACTGATACGGATTCAGACTGAGAATACATAATATATACATACCTACTTATCACAATATGAGTATGTTATTGAACGATACATGTACGCATTTATCTTGCAAAATGGAAGAGCACTCATTCTTGGCCCATGTATGGACTTGTACAAAAATTATCATTAATGAAAAGTTGTGGTAGCAGGCTGGCTACACCTGGCAATGTAAGCAGTGGTACACAAAAGAGTTGACAACATCCTAGCACTATACACACGTTACACTAATTAACATCTAATTTCATTGCATCAAAATGATACTGTAGCGAATTTACGTTGTCCAATTACTGGTTCCATCTAGCCTTTACCTTCTCCCAGTCCAGTTGGCGAGCATTGAGACAATTTTTGATCCCTTGTGGTTTGTCTGTTCGCGTGATGGCGTACAAAAAGGCCTTGACTCCTCCAACACGAGCATCCACGACACTCTCCTGGCTGCACCAGCCAGCATGAGGGGTGCATATCAGGTTTGGTGCATCCTCCAAGACACTCCCAGCAAGCTTGAATGGCTCGTGCTCCTGTACATCCAATGCAGCTCCAGCCAATCTCCCAGACTTCAGAGCATCCGCTAAAGCAACTTCATCGATAAGACCGCCCCTTGACACATTGACAAGAAATGCTTCCTTCTTGAAGTGTTTGAGTGCCTCGGCGTTAATGATATGATGGTTGTCTTTAGTGAGAGGACAGTGGAGGGAGACGCAGTCCGATCTGGCAATCAGTGTCTCGGGCTCATACACCCTTTCCACACCTCCCACACCCTTCTCAAGTCCGTCATGGAGATAAGGATCGTACACCAAGATGTCGAATCCAAAAGCCTTGGCTCTTTGAGCTACAGCCATTCCTATGTTTCCTAGTCCAAACAAGCCAAGAGTCTTGCCTCTAATTCTCCTCGACGCTGTAGTGGCCGCCATCAACTGGTCGTAGGTTCCCAAGGGCTTCCCTTGACGCAGTCCTTCGTACAAGAAGGTCGTCTGCCTGAACAAGCCAAGAATGTGGGCCATGGCGCTGTCGGCCACCTCTTCGATGCCATAGTCAGGGACATTACACACGCAAATGTTTAATTCAGTGGCAGCCGCAATGTCGATGTTGTCCACTCCTGTACCGTGTCTGGCAACAACCCTGAGTTTGGGACAGCGTTCAAGTAACGCCTTCTCCACTCTTCCCAAATGACTTAGACTGATCCCTATTGCTTCCTTACAATCTTCGTCTGTTAACTTCCAAGCATTTTCTACCTCGCTAAACTTCAAACCGTGCTTAACAATGGCTAGATCCTTCAGTCTTTCTTCCTCTATATCTCCTTCAGTTGGCGCCAGCAAGAGCAGCGTCGGTAATTTCTCAGACATGGCTTCTGGCTGGTTCTTGTTTGTCACGCTTTTCAGTCTGAGCTTCAGAAGTGGCGCGACCTCCTAGAGTAAGGTCTTATACAAAATAGTGGTTGCGTGTACGTTTATTATTGTAGGTAACGCATTGACCTCGGCATTGACCCTGTGACCCGGGGATATAAGTTCAAGTGAATTAATTAGTGCCGTGGGTGTCCCTCTCCCAACATTCCTGCAACTACCCACGTATGAATGCACCATCACGTCCGATTAGCTATCACCAAAGCACCCTACAGAATATGCGTGTCCCTGTTGGTCACTTGTGAGAGAAAAGAATTCGTCACTGGAGAAAAATATGGTGCAGGTCCAGATCTACTGAGCATGAGGTCAGTTGATAATGGATAGATAATACGCGGTTTAGCTTATTGGACTAGCAATCATATAGGTTGCGGTTATGGCTGGGATCCTTATGGACCACGCTCAGTAGGGACCTAGACTTGGGTACCACACTTGATGACAGACTAGAAGAAAGGTCTTCAACCGTTCTAGTGTGCTACAGTTGCCAGCCACTGCTGAAAACACACACTGAGTGAAATGAGTAGGAAAAAACACGGACAGCATGCTCCACAGACGTGCAAAATGTATGTCATTTCAACAGTGCAAGGAAAACATGCCGCTAAAATGTAACAGTAGGAACAAACAACATTTCCTGCAAACGACCACTGGCTAGGCCTCCAGGAAAGGATTCGGTATAGATTCCAGAGTGTCTCCAGGACAAATCAACACAACGGCTGTTCCTCGACACACGACAAGACCAAGGTTTCTTGTCTGTTCTGTCAGCTTAGATGGCTCCTCAGGATCTGAAGAGGAACAAATCTTACACAAATAAAAACTAGCCCTCAATACATGTGAGAGCTCACCCTACCCTCAATATATGTGAGAGCTCACTCTACCCTCAATACATGACAGAGCTCACCCTACTTTCAATACATGTGAGAACTCACCCTACTTTCAATACATGTGAGAGCTCACCCTACCTTCAATACATGTGAGAACTCACTCTACTTTCAATACATGAAAGATTTGCTGCACTATCTAACATATCCATGACAAAGAATGAAAGGGGGAGAGATGCTGTTGCATCAAAGAAGGAAGCTATCATGGCATTGCGAATAAAATATTAAGATCACAAAATACCATGAGGGGGGAACTTTTCTAGTATAAAGAGGCTGTGTTAATTAATGGGAATCGTCCCTCCCAATTATTACACACAACAAAAACAAAAAGCAAGTTCAATTTTTTATACTTTGCAAATAAAACCAAATTAATTAATAATCATCTTTTCACTTATTAATTCGACTCCACTCCTATTTTGTATTTTTCATTTTTACCTCTGTGCCTTGAATAGCAGCTATATTAGCAAAAGGCACCCCGAAAACACATAAATAAGTTTTCCCATCTCATCCTGTGGCCCAACAGGCACATGGCAATACAGTGGTACCTGTTGACACAAAATCTCAGATAACACGAAAGCAGCAAATGACCTCTTCAATGCCCCTAGTATTCCTAATTGTTCTGATAATATGAAATTCTAATAAATGAATATTTTTCAGTAGTCATTTAAGTTTTGTGTTAAAAGGGTTCAACTGTAGCAGTCATATGCAGCAAAGGTCACATCAAATGGCACCCACAGTACGAAAAAGACCATCCTTCACCTCTGATGTATTCTTGAGTGTCATCCAACACGAGATTCAGCAGAGGGTCGTAGCCTTTCAATATCCCTGATGCTGGTAGAGAACACAATAGCTAGTCGCTAACCAGTAAACAGTACAGTACACACACTCGTCCGTAGGGCATAGTACACACACTTGTCCATAGGGTACAGTACACACACTTGTCCATAGGGCATAGTACACACACTTGTCCATAGGGTACAGTACACACACTCGTCCATAGGGTACAGTACACACACTCGTCCGTAGGGTACAGTACACACACTCGTCTGTAGGGTACAGTACACACACTCGTCCGTAGGGTACAGTACACACACTCGTCCGTAGGGTACAGTACACACACTTGTCCATAGGGTACAGTACACACACTCGTCCGTAGGGTACAGTACACACACTTGTCCATAGGGTACAGTACACACACTCGTCTGTAGGGCATAGTACACACACTCGTCCATAGGGCATAGTACACACACTCGTCCATAGGGCATAGTACACACACTTGTCTGTAGGGCATAGTACACACACTCGTCCGTAGGGCATAGTATACACACACACGCACTTGTCTGTATGGTACAGTACACACACACACACACTCGTCTGTACGGTACAGTACACACACGTCTAGATCTGTGTAGTACAGTGTTTGCAAGCAGAGGTCATAGAAAGGTATCACTCCATCCAGAAATATACCACAGACGACAGTATATTAACGACGTAAGTTGTATGCATTAACCAAAATATTGCAATTGGGTCAACTGCGTGAAGTTACAAGAGACTTGCCTTCCCTTCCTCCTCGGAATTTCACTCGAACTCGTTTTTCCAAGAACTTGCCCATATCCTGGTTCAGTATAGTCTCCCTTTTCTTCTTTTCCCCTCCTCCGGACTGCAAAACGAACAAAACATTAATAACACGCGCAATCTATTTCTACAGCACAAGTGGTAGAGCTAAAGAACATACCGCCATTTTTCTTCACGTGTGTAATACGTAATAGGCGCTTGCATGTCTGTATAAAATAAAAAAGCTTAACTATATTTATTTAGTTCTATAGTTACTGTAACTTGTATTGCATGCTAATCTTTGTATACGAGTTTGAGTTTGATTTTTAATTGAAAAAATATCTATAAAATAGCGCCTATATTTTGGGTTTGAGGATCTGTATACCTACTCGACCTATTCCGAATATATACCTAGGGAACGCCTGTTTCGTGTTTGCATATACAATAATTATAATATAGTCCAAGTATTGCAGAAATAGTTATATGTGTATAACAGGATCCTCTAACACAAATCTACAAAGTCAAAATATAATCCCTACACATACGAATAAAGAGTTAGCTACAACTAAACGTTTCAGATGTAGTGCAATGATTTGGGTTATGGTGAACGGCCAAACTTCAAATCGGACTTGACAAGATCAGCCAGGGATGGGTCAGATTTCACTTTGCCAACTTCTCTGAGTCCTCGAGTGGTGCGTGGGGCGTACAGAGTCTCCAGATACCTGTGCTGGTCTAGCTTCCTCTTCCACCCGAGAATAAGGTCAACGGCATCCTTTTCTTCATCGTCCTCAGGTACCTTCAGCCCCTGGACAGAGGGGAAAGAAGAGACAAATGGCGGGAGAACACAGCACAGAAAACATTTGCTGACAACAAATAAGGAGAAACCTCTCCATGGAGGAAAAACAAAATTACCAGCTGCTAAATAGACATTGTAAAGTCCATGTGGTAACACATAATACGACTCAAAGCCCACTTAGGGTACTCTCACTACAGTCACAAAAAAACTAAAAAGAATGTCGCATACTTTGACACAAGCAGACTCTGCTGCCTTGATGGACTCCACCACAACTTTCATCAGGTTCTCAGCATTCTTCCCAAGCATGAGCTCAGCCTACAGGGAAACACAACAGTACATGGTGAACTCCTCCTAACATAAACCACCACATCTGCAGTGACAGTAGTCTAGCTGCCTGGAGCAACTCAATTCACAGCTAGACTACAGTAAAATCTGTCCACAAAGACCAGTCAAGGTACCAAGTTGCCGTCTCTGTAGACATGCAGGTGGTCCCAATCACTGAGGAGGCCAGTGGACCAGCTTATAGTGGCCCCTTATACAAGAGGTTAATCTACAAAAGTGGTCTTTATACAGAAGATTTCACTACAAAGAAATGGTTTGTAGTCCCGAGACCAACTGTAGGATTGGTAAGCTGTGCTGTCAACTCAGTTACACTATTACGCTATTTTTGAGAAAATCACACGAATAACCTGTATACATATAATATTATGAAAATCTGATATGGATAATGCCAGCATTCAAGAAAGAACCTCAAAATTTAAAAAATTGCACACGCAGTGTCTGCAGGGCCTAACTGGCTCTTTTTACCTCACATAACGTAGCAGTGCTACAGTAAGAAGATGGCATAGAATCTAAGATATAAGGTGCACACAACTGGTGAACTGACCGATTTATCAGATGGCGTGGCTGCCTTCACTTTGGCAATGATGGAGAGCTGCTTGCTGGTGGTTGGGATCACTTCCGCATAGTGTTCCAGGTTTCCCTGCATGCTGCGACCATACAGAACACACAGCATACCGGCATACACAACACACACACACAACATACACACATACCAGCTTACATAATACACACGACATACCCAGCATACACAACACACACGAGGTACCCAGCATACACAGTACACACGATGTACCCAGCATACCCAACACACAACATACCCAACACACCCAACACACCAGCATACACAACACACACACACACACAACATACACACATACCAGCATACACAACACACACGACGTACCCAGCATACACAACACACAACATACCCAACACACCCAACATACCAGCATACACAACACACACCGCATACACAACACACACGGCATACACAGCACACAATATATACACGTCATACTGTACATAAAACAGTCGGTGTTCCTTTCTGCCGATCAGATTTGCAATTATTATAACAATTAAAAATTGAAACTTCAAACCCAATCGTGCTTCAAAGTTAAACATGCATGAGAGCACATAGTCAGTTAGACCTGTTTACACATATTCACACTATCATGCAGCGAATTGAGAAGTCAGAATTAAAAGACATCCCTGTTTAAACAAATCCTGCATGTAAGAAACACTGACCACACAGACCATCAAGCAGTATTATGAATACTTGGTTAGGACACAAACAGTATATTATGTGCATGGCATACTTAGTATCAGTGCAGTGTTTTGCAATCATGGCCACAAATTTTGCAATCTTCTGTCCATCACTGGCCACCGAACGAGCAGATTCTATCATGTCGTCCTGTGACTAAAGTGAGCAAAGGGGAGGGGGTGGAGGAGGGAGAGGGGGAGGGGGGAGAGTGAAGGGGAGGGGAAGGAGGAAAGAGAGTGGGAGCGGAAGGAGTGGAAGGAGAGTGGGAGGGGAAGGGGTGGAGGGAGAGTAGGAGGGG
>CAUJGJ010000277.1:1213400-1215900 GCA_963170055.1 Halisarca cf. caerulea | reverse complement strand
ACACACACACACATACACACACGCATACACACACACACACACACACACACACACACACACACACACACACACACACACACACACACACACACACACACACACCTGCAGCCATTATGTAGTCCCTGGGGTCGGTGACAGCATCCAAAAGCTGAGTCAGCAGGTTTACAGCATCTGCCCACTCTCTCTTCAGCTCCTCCATCCTCCTCAAGGCAGCTGCATTGTCAGGGTCCTTGTTGACCACCCTGGATGCTGCAATCACTTGAGGTGTGAGGGTCTCAATTCGAGCTGCAACATTCCTCAGATCCTTCATACCTGGAATGGGGTTAATGATATTCACGATCAAACGAGATAACAAAACCATAAGTATTATATTCAATTGTATTGATTGTCAATATTGCACTGCAGTATTGCTTGATCCTTCTAATGGTCAAAGTGGAGAGGATGATTGGGTGTTCATCCGAGGCTTGGGTGACATGTGCGACCACACACAATTGTTACGACTTCAGTACATACCAGTCTGATCCACATTGATCATCAAAATTAATGAGAAGCAACCAGAGTGGTACACATGCCGATAACAGTATTCGATTTACGTGTTGTAGATCTGTATACAGTGAGACCTCACTCATCTGCACACATCCATTCCAGACAAAAGTGCAGATAAAGTAAGGGAACTGGATGAACAAGGGAGCAGTAGTATAGTGTACAGTAGGAATATTGCAGATTTGCTCCAATTAATGCACTGTGGAAGGTGAGGGAACTGGATAGCTGAGGTGCAGATAAGTGAGGTCTCAATATTGTATGAGGTACATATCTCGCAGAGTATGTACCCACAGTGGGCACGGTGGGCGGGAGTGTACACTGATATGCCGGGTGAACAACTGCGTTATATAGCAACTGACTCTTTGAGTCCGGTGCACTCTCCGCTGCGTAGATGGCCACTTGCGTCAGCTGTCGACTGTGCTTCTTGAAGTCCTCTATCTCCTGGTCGAGGTTGACAGAGGATCCACTCGGAGAATGCAGCTGTGCATGAGCATATATAATAAGATATGTATGAGACATGTGGATATGGAAGCTTATTTGTCCTGCATGGAGAGGCTGTTATCCATGAGCTAACACACTGTAAGTACTCAGTCTAGGCATGTGAAGCAGACAATGCACAATGTAGACACATGCACAATGCACGCACACACACACATACACGCACACACACACACACACACACACACACACACACACACACACACAAGCACACACACACACCATAGTGGCTGATGCAACATCAACAAGTCGTTCAACTGGAGCCGAAGCATCCACAACCACATCGGCAACCTGGTTGATGACTGAGTCTCCCACGGCAACGTCCAACTCGATCAGTTTCTCGCTCAGCTGGTCAGCAACGTCATCAAAGGCTTTTCTGTGATTTGCAGGAAATTACATAATGCTTTATATTGGCTCGGAACCAGGGCTGAGAATATGCATGCACTACACAGGTTCACACACAGACGGACAGACAGACTCACACACACACACACACACACACACACACACACACACACACACACACACACACACATACACACACATACACACATGCACGCGCATACATACACACACATGCATGCGCGCGTCCATTTCCCATCAAATATACGTACAACTATGTATAGTTATAATTTTCCTGCCAATTGTATGATACAATACCAACTTCCCATCCATTCGCCTTAAAACATGTATGAATGATATACACTCACTTCAAGTCTTTGGATGTGGGGTTCTGACACATGTCCTCAAACACACTCAGTAGCTTCTGGTGGTAGGCCAACACCTAAGGAGGACAAGCACACAGGGCGAATGGGATTTTCTGTAATTCAGACGTTATTGTGGAGCTCCTTATGTGGGGATGATGTGAAAATAAAATGGCTGCATGTGCGTTTGGGCATCACATAATTGCACTAAAATCATACACATGTGGGTAACAAGATAAAAACCACAGACATACTGACTTGTATGTGCATGCACAGTGGCACACATACACATGTACTGTACTAACACAAGTACACAAACACACACACACACACACACAAGCACACACATGCACACACACACACACACACACACACACACACACACACACACACACACACACACACACACACACACACACACACACACACACATACACACACTTACACGCACATGCGCACTCACTCACCTGGTGACACAAGCCAGTAATAATGTTTCTCAGTGTTTCCTTGCTGACTTGTGCCACTGCCATGCTGTTCCGTATGATGGCATCAATGTAGAGATTGAAATCCTCATCTAAACTGTATCGCTGGATTCCTGACAGCTGGTGTTGAACCTTCTCCATTTGGGTGGCCATATTATCCTCATCAAAGTCAAAAAGGGCCTCCCTTTCCACATCTTCATTCATTTCATCCACACCACTGGCACCCTCACTCGGAGCTCTCTCCCCGACAGCACCACTTCCCGACACGGCCAC
>CAUJGJ010000277.1:1200900-1208400 GCA_963170055.1 Halisarca cf. caerulea | reverse complement strand
ATGTATAGTGTGCGTAATGGAAAACTATAAAACTAGCGCACATTCTGTCGATATAGACTTCTAAAGCTCGAACTAGTACTACTGTGATTCCCTGTTAGCCTTCTTCACCTGAGCATTGTTATACTTTGAATCCTTGTTTTTGTCCGTGGTTTGTTATACCCGAAGAGGGCTCCGCTAGTAGTAATGACCACTAAAGGCGAAAGAAGACCTCTTACACCCAAGGACAACGTCGACGAGGTAGAGAAGGTCCAAAGATTCCAGTTCAAGCGACAGTATTCCGCGACTGCCAATGGTGGAACTGTTTCACGTAGGAATGGATGCTTAACTCGCTTAGCCAATACCACTCCACTGCCTCTGAGTATACCAATAGGCATTCACTACACCTTCGTTACATTGTCGCTTATCACTACCGTGGACAATCCCTGGCTTCCTGCCTATTTCTTCTCCCACATCGTGGTCATTTTGGTGTGTGTATGGGCTGCTAGAGACGTCGCCAAATCTCAACCCGTCCTTCTATACATGTACATACTATTCATGTCGTGTATTGTGGATAGCATCCAGATTGGAGCTTATTTCCCGAGATTCAATGATGGCTCCTTTTCACAGGACTTTCTCAACCGCAGTCTTTTTCTCTTGTCGTTTACAGCTGTATTGGTTCATTTCGTCTTGAAATTCATCATTGGTGTGTACAGTTTTTTCGTTTTGCTCCAAAGATGGCCGTATCTTCTTCACAAGTTGTCCTGTTGCTGTTCTTCGCAACAGTTGGACGAGGAAGCTGGAAACCACGTTGCCAGCACGGACATTTCAATCAACTCACATCGAAACACTATCCAAGACAATGATCGTCATCTCTGAAGACTAGGTAAATTAGTTTATGGATTTCTTATTAATATTCTACCTGTCACAGACTTGTACATTTAACGAATGGATGTAATTTATTTGAATGTACAGATGTCTTTGTGGGCCCTCCTTATACTCATGTTGTGTGTTTGGCATATGCTTGGTCTATAGCGATATACTATTATTTTGTATACCAACAAGATTATATGTATATTACGTGACTATATTTAATAATTTCCCTACAAGTGTATGCATGCACTGGAGCTGATAGTCATATATAATTGAATTACGATCGATGTTGGAAGATGTCACGCATGCATAGTTAACTTTTTGTCAATTTTGCAACGTTAAATAGTCCTGGACCAAAGAATCACGTCAAAATAATGTGGTAATTACAATGTAATTTAATGCTAATAAAAAGAAATTTACAAATATCACAAACAAACAATACTGTAATATAAATAGACCGCCTGATCAACTGTAATCCTGTCTGAAAAAAACAAGAAACAATAATTTCATGAGAATAATATTATTTATTATATGCTTGAGCAGATGAGTCCTAGTCAGGGGTTTCAGACCCACCACTCATGGCTCCATGCTTCTGACATCATCGAGATGAGTCCTTGTCGCTTTCCTTGCTCAGCCGGGTGAGGTGGACCTCGACATCCTCCCTTGGTCTGGAGATGGGTAGCATTTTGTACGACAGATCCTGACCTTCAACAAGACGAAACTTGAAAGATTCCAAAAATGATTTAGCACCCCCCTGTGTTTGTTTGATGGGGACAAAAAAATGATATAATAATTTCATAAAATGAGTAACTATGATAAGATGTACGTCATACCTGTCATCATCTATCTCTATCTACAAAGTGTAGACTTGTACATTTCATATATTATTTGCCAATGAGTGAAGTGGGGTAATATATGGAACAGCAGGCAATTCAGAACAGCCAACCAAAAGCAGTGAATATCATTAAAAAGTGACATGCGCTATTTCTGGACAGTGATGTTTCCGTGATTTGGGAGTGATGTGTACGGCAAGAGAGTTTGTCACAGCAAAAGTTAGACGTACTGTTTCACATCACCACGGGGTTCCAACCCCGTTAGATCCAATGCAAGCACACATGAATGGCACACACACACACACACACACACACACACACACACACACACACACACACACACACACACATGCACACACACACACACACACACACACACACACACACACACACACACACACACACACACACACACACACATATATATACACACACACACACACGTAACAACACCTGCAATAAATGTTGTGCTAAATATTTGCCAACACAGCTTCTAGGGCCCCCACCAAAAGTACACAACTTGTCAACATCCTGGCAATTCCTGCAGAAAAGGGGACAAAGAGACACCAAGTCTCACAGTATAATGTGAAGCCCATACAATGTATGTAAACACACACATTGTCAAGCACAACATCTACCACACACGTGTGCTGAACAAGGACATAGAATGATCAACAGTAGCCTGTACATGTGTATACTGTAGGACGGGTTTTAATTGCTAGATTGAAATAAATGCTGATTAATTGCTAGCTAATTGCAAAAGTGCAAATAATAAAAATGCATTATAACCAACTATAGTCTGGCCTGTATGTCGTTATATTAGGAAACACAATTATTATAAATACAATCTAGTGTACATTCCCTTAAATGCAATTGTTGCAATACGCACTTAAATCCCATCCTATGGTACATCATGAACCACGGAAATGGTTCATATGTAGGGATGATGCGGAAAAACATGGCCGCACATACGTACATTAGAACCAAACGTATTTCTGTGAACAACACATATAGAATGAAACCTCAGAAATCTGACACCTCCATATTCCAACATTCTCTCTAATCCAACCACCTTGTGAGGTACAGTCGCCATATTGAAGTGTGCTAAGAGTCACTCTGGAATCCAACAACCTCATAACTGGACTTTTTTCAAACCCCATTAAGTGTTGGATTGGAGAGGTTTCACGGTATTCACATGTGGTGAACTAACTCTCCGCTCCATCGCTCTGGTATGAATTGGTTGGGTTCACGGAAGACGGCACCGTCCCTGTTGGCAAAGAAGCTGATATAGCCCACGTAGTAGCCCTGAGGAACTCTGTACCCACCCAACGTACACTCCTGGAAATAGGAAGTGAAGATCATGTGATTGTCACATGCATGATGTGTATACCTGCAGATTCTGAAGCCGTGGTACAAGCACACATGTGCATCTATACACATTGATGAGTGAAAAGTGTACACTGTACAATGTAGTGCATACACTTACATTCAATCAATACATTACAATACTGTGGGGAGAACATGTACAGAGGCCTAATACAGAAACACACATACACACATGGGCACAAACACTTATGTTAAGTGAGAGAGAAGAAAAAGGCTTAGAAGAATTTGCTGCATTAGCAGCTAGTACTTTGTATGTAGAAACTTTTGATTCGCATTGAGACACCTATGAAAGGGTTGTTTGTTACTGACAATGAGTAAAATTTGGTGGTAATTTATATGGCGTGTGAGTGGTGTTTCAGGGAGCAAATTTCCAGTCAGACTTGTTAATTTGTTGAGCAGCAATCTTAATCTGATTGCTGGCTACAGCAGGTGGTCCTCATTCCTCACTGGTGGTAGGAAGACGCAAAGGAAAAAATGTCGCACAAATTGAAGTCTGTACTCACACACATAGACACCACGCAAATGTATACACATACGTATGACATCACAGTAAAGGGACTTACCCTCTGTGCAATACCAAATGTATGGACACATGACATCACAGAAAAGGAACCTACTCTCTGTGCAATGCGGAATCCTCCCATGAGAGGAGGCCAAAGTCTTTGTGCCTCATAGATGACATTCCTCAATACTTCACTGTCTCGATGACATTCTTGTACTAATCTCTCCTAAAGAACGCACACAGGAAGGAGGAAGTACAGTATAAGAGAAGAATAAGAAACAGGAAGCAAAGAACAGAAAACAGGAAACAAAAAACAGTAAGCAGGAAGCAAGGAATCCATTGAAGATCAGCTCCATTCTCTGTCCCATGATCAGTGACAATGGTTTATATCTGTTATCTCCTAGGATTTCACGGAGTGATTGTGTTAATACCAGACAATGTCACAATAGCAGAAGCTACACACTATATACGATCACATGACACTGAACACCGAAGTACCATACAATTCAAAAGATAGTTACACACTCTATCAGGTCAAGTGATAGGTGGAGACAATTGACTGAGAAACACAAGCATTATTCATGCACCAGTGCACACAGAATGAGGTCAACTTTGGAGTTGGATTTCAAAGGAAGGGAACAGGAATTGGTATTAGAAGACATTTGACCCAGTGTGTGTATGTGTCAAGGATGCAAGGGTATTGGTTACTCCTGGATTGAACTTGATATACAGTGCTCTCAGAAAGAGTCTCACTTTACATAATGTACAATACACACACACACACACACACACACACATACACACACACACACACACACACACACACACACACACACACACACACACACACACACACACAGGCTCTACCTGATCCACTTTGCAGAGTTCAAGTACCAATGTGGTCAGAATAGAACTGAAGGCTTTTGGAATAAGTGCTGATAAGTAGACTAATATATTGGCTTCTACTTCCCCTTCGTTGAGTGCACCATTGCCATCCATTGCTTTGGACACCCTGCCAAAGTATGCATGCAGTCACATATTGAGATGTGACAAAGCACATGCACACACGCACACGCACACACACTCACACACTCACACACACACAAATGCAGGCACACACATACGCACACACGCACACCCACACATACACACACACACACACACACACACACACACATACACGTGCGCATCCACCACCCACCCACCCACACACTTACATAGACCTCCTGAAGTTCTCTCTTATAATCTCAATCAGTCGTTTCTTGGCCTCCAAAGCCTTCCCGTATCCTGACCGCAGTGACAGTAGAGGTAGCTTAACATTCACAGGTATAGAGATGATACCTAAGGAGAAAAGAACTAGTGCTAAGGATGACATGAGTAGTTGGATATGCACAGACTACACATACATACAGTACATACTTACATACAGTACATACATACATGCAGTACATACATACATACATACATACAGTACATACTTACATACAGCACATACATACATACATACATACAGTACATACATACATACAGTACATACATACATACAGTACATACTTACATACAGTACATATGTACATACATACAGTACATACATACATACAGTACATACCAGGGTTCTATCTAAGATTAAAATTTTGGGGGGGAAGCCGGCTTGAGTACTACAGTGAATGACTGCCGCGCAAGATATACATGTAGATTTGATGCATGTATTGTATGTATATAGCAGGGTGATGGGGGGGGGGGGGGGGGGGGGGGGGTAATTACAAAGTATAGTAGGGGGGCAGGTACATGTATGTATATGTGGTATCCTAGACATCTCTAAAACACATGCAGTGTAGTGATAATAGGGGTGTATGCAGATATGTATATGGAGTACAGGGGTATATATATACATATGAAACTAGGGGGGGTCTGGGGGCATGCCCCCCCCAGGGAAAATTTGAGTTTTTAGGTGAGATAATGTTGCACTTGAGGCCATTTTAGACCATTCAAGGCCAATTTTCACACTCAAGTAGGGCCTTCTAATACAATGAGTGCCTGTATGTATACATGTGCACACATGTGTGTATGTGCGTGTGTGCATGCACGCGCGCGTGTGTGTGTGTGTGTTTGTGGATGCCCACATATATTATGGAGTGCAGGAGTATACATACTTAACTAGAGGGATCTGGAGGCATGCCTCCCTAGGGGAAATTTGGGTTTTTAGGTTATATAATGTTGCATTTGAGGCCATTTTAGACCATTCAAGGTAAACTTTGACACTCAAGTAGGGTCTACTCCATAGTAATTTGCATTGCAGTTGGAATTTTTTTAGGGGTGGAAGCTTCCCCCCCGATGGATAGAACCCTGCATACATACATACAGTACATACATACATACAGTACATACATACATATGTATGCAGAGACTATAGGGGGCGATTGATGGGGAAAAGTGACAACAAAGGAACTGAGAAAAATGGATAATAGACGTCATTTGACACAGTTTGATAGCTATAGGTATTGATTGTTAGCCACAGAGTGACATCAAAGACAAATTGATATAGAAAATACGCAAGAAAATTCAAATAGTAGTAAACCGATCAGATAATGGACATTAATTGGCACTAATGGAGATTGTGCATGTGTTCTCTCAGTACACACCTCTCCAGTGTATGGTCATAAGCTCAGAAATCTCTCTGGACAAGGGATCGCTTGGATCAATTCCGAGAAACATAAAAACACAAAGCTGAGTTGCCAACTCCTTGAATATCTCGTAAACAACAACAGGTTTACTGTGAGAGAGATGGGTATTGTCAACAAACAAACACAACAAACACAGGTAAACATGTAACCACAACCTAATGTCAAGGTCCGTAAAGTAACTCTGGATGATCCTGCAGTAGACATGGATGGGGATAACTTAAAAATACATTCAATAAGAAAATGGCAGATTCTGTGTGTGTGCATGCATGCGTGTGTGTGTTTGTGTTGTGTTGTGTATGTGTGTGTGTGTGTGTGTGTGTGTGTGTGTGTACGTGTGTGTGTGTGTGTGTGTGTGTGTATGTGTGTGTGTGTGTGTGTGTGTGACAGTGTGTGTGTGTGTGTGTGACAGTGTGTGTGTGTGTGTGTGTGTGTGTGTGTGTGTGTGTGTGTGTGTGTGTGTGTGTGTGTGTGTGTGTGTGTGTGTGTGTGTGTTAGCCTAGCAAGCCAGCTCCAGTAAAGTTTAAGACCTCCATGAATGGGGCTCACCTGACTAGTGAATGTGTGTATGTGTGCACATGTGTGTGAACACATTTGTTACACACCTTTCACACTGGTCCTGAAACTGTGGTCCTTTGTCATGTGAAAAGGTTTTCGCCAGTACCTCATGTGTTGACTCCCATAGATCACCTACACATGTAGTGACCCACATAGCAACACTTTTACATAATATGTACACATGTATGTAGTAAATCTCCATATATATGTATGTTTATGGTATACATGTGAATGTGTATCGATGCTTGTTTAACATGAGTGTGCACCCATCGTACCTTCTATGAAAGGCAAGCTTTCATCAAACAATTCGTAGAAATATTCTTTGTAGCCCAGGGAGAAGTTTTTCCATTTTTCTGTACATGAGGTGCAAAGAAGAGCTCTAAATGTGTACAAGTGTGCGCGTGCGTGTGTGTGTACATGTGCGTGCGTACGTACGTGTGTGCGTGCGTGTGTGTGTGTGTGTGTGTGTGTGTGTGTGTGTGTGTGTGTGTGTGTGTGTGTGTGTGTGTGCCAGTGTGTGTGTGTGTGTGTGTGTGTGTGTGTGTGTGTGTGTGTGTGTGTGTGTTGTACATGTACAAGTGTATACATGTACATTTGTTTACATACACATTCTTAGGCTATACATACATGTACGGTGTGTCCTAAAGGAAATACGAGAACGTCTCCACTATCAATTAATCCCTCACCTTGA
>CAUJGJ010000277.1:1175900-1195900 GCA_963170055.1 Halisarca cf. caerulea | reverse complement strand
GCAGATTTGCTCCAATAAAAACTACTGCAGAAGGTGAGGGAACTGGATATCTGAGGTGTGGATAAGTGAGGTCTCACTGTATACTGTATATACATATGTATATACGAACATGTGTATACACACATGTGCACACATACCAGCTACGCGAGAACTGGAAGTGTTCTAATTTTCGAGGGATAATACCATTTGTGGTTTTTGCATTTACTGATTTTCACATTTCTATATTCACAGTCACATTGGGACAGTCACATTGGGGCAGTCACATTGGGGCAGTCACATTGGGACAGTCACATTGGGACAGTCACATTGGGACAGTCACATTGGGACAGTCACATTGGGACAGTCACACTTGGGACAGTCACATTGGGACAGTCACATTGGGACAGTCACATTGGGACAGTCACATTGGGACAGTCACATTGGGACAGTCACATTGGGACAGTCACATTGGGACAGTCACATTGGGACAGTCACATTGGGGAAGTCACATTGGGACAGTCACATTGGGACAGTCACATTGGGACAGTCACATTGGGACAGTCACATTGGGACAGTCACATTGGGACAGTCACATTGGGACAGTCACATTGGGACAGTCACATTGGGACAGTCACATTGGGGCAGTCACATTGGGACAGTCACATTGGGGCAGTCACATTGGGAGTCACATTTGGACAGTCACATTGGGACAGTCACACTTGGACAGTCACATTGGGAGTCACATTTGGACAGTCACATTGGGACAGTCACATTGGGGAAGTCACATTGGGACAGTCACATTGGGACAGTCACATTGGGACAGTCACATTGGGACAGTCAGGTTGGACAGTCACACTTGGGACAGTCACATTGGGACAGTCAGGTTGGACAGTCACATTGGGGCAGTCACATTGGGACAGTCACATTGGGACAGTCAGGTGGGACAGTCATGGTTGGACAGTCACGGTTGGACATTACACAATTGGTCAACAATTTTCACAGGTATAAACTTTCACGGATGACTCAAAAACCATGACTATTATATCAGGTATATGTACATATATTGTAGACAAAATACAGGAGCTAACATTCCCCTCACCTGGGTCTCTTCTTGTACAGCTTGTACAGCTGGTCCATGTATATCTCACAGTCAGCGAACTCCTTTTTGAATCCCTTGTCCATGTCCTTGTCTTCTGCTACACTCATGTCGTACGCCTGTTGCTCCTTCTCCACCTCCTGCCTTGCCAGGGCAACCAGCTTGGCCAGGGCAATCTGTGGGGGAGAGACAACACTGAGGGGTAATCACAGTCATAGAGTTTAGCGGGTGAGTAGTCTCGTACCCAGCCCCTTCTGATGGCTGTCATTTTACTCTACCCATTGGGTAGAATAAAATGGCAACCGGTGGAAGGGTCTGGGTACAAGACTAAGTGGGTGAGGGAAGGGGAGAGAGTGAGGAAACACACTGCAAACACCATGTCATTGCCAAGTTACAAAAATCAAACACACAGCAACGAAAGTAGCCTGATGCAGGTTCAAATACTCAGGTCACAGAGTTCCCAGGTTTAAATACTCAGGTCACAGAGTTCCCAGAAGAGTAAACTACAGACTGTGAGTTGAACACAGCCACTGAAACTATCATTCAGCTCTGGCTGGTCCAAGAGAAACATGAACTGCAAACAAGGTGTGAAGAGAGGTATTGAGTGAGAGAGAGTATAAAGCATTCCTAGCAATGTGGGGAATGGCAAGGACACAGCGATAAAGGGAGTGTTCTTCCCGAGCAGGGTGTTAGTGATCAAACCTTTTCATTCTTCTTCATCTCAAGCCTCTTGTGCAACTCATCTTCTTTGACCAACATCTCTTCATCTCTCTGGACTGCAGCTCCTAATCTCAACATCTTCAATTCTTCCTGGTTGATGGATATTTCTGACCTTATCTTGAGGTAGAAGAGCTTTTTCAGCTTGTCATCAAAAGCTTCCATTCCCTGTGATGTGGCCTCTTGCAACCTCCTCAGCTCAGCTTCCAGTGCCTAACAGAAGACAATGAATTATGTATTTCTGAACACATACTGTACACACATGTATGCATGCACACACATACATGCACGCACACACACACACACACACACACACACACACACACATAACACACACACACATAACACACACACACACACACACACACACACACACACACACACACACACACACACACACACACACACACACAAGCACCATGCAGAGGCCGTAGATACACTCACACCTATCAACAAACCTACACCCATTATATTACATATGTACGTATGTACAGTATGTACATGAAGTGTTGCAAAACACCTCTTCATAATTTTTCTGGCCTGGATGCCATTGATACAGTTGAGCTCATACATACGTACATACATACGTAAGCATATAAACACAATCACACCCATGTCCACACCCTCAGTAGACATTTGGGAATGATCCACATATATATACAAGTCTCCCATAATAAAGAGTTGTACCAACTTTCTTATACTTTTCTCTCTCCTCCATAAGCTCCTGTTCTTTCTTCTCGAATTCCTTCACCAACTTCATTTCTTCTTCCGTCATGGCTTCTGCTTGCTTTGACATAAATTCAGGCTTCACAAGGTCCTACAGTACACCATGCAAGGATGATCCACATTGGATAAGCTCTCCACACAGACACACACAAGTACATATGCACGAAAAAATTTAACACAATCATACACATGCTAAATAGTAAATTAACACACACACACACACACACACACACACACACACACACACACACACACACACACACACACACACACACACACACACAAACTAACAACATGCAGACGCACACGCAAGCACACACACACACACGGAAATTATGTGTACCAATACCTTAAAGAGGTCTTCTTCTAAGTTAGCTTCCAGGCGCCCATCCATCATCATGTCCAATGCTCTCTTTCGCCAGTTGTCAGCCATTTCTGCCAACCTCCTCTCCTCCTCAAGTACTGCTGCTTCCTCCAATCGTTTTTTCTCCTCAGGTGAGAGGTACTTCTCCACTGTCACCTCTGAGTCAGCAACAGTCATCAACATGTCCGGGTCCTCATAATAGTCCAGAGCAGGATGGTGCACTTTATCACTGAGTTTAAGGTCGTGAATAATCTTAGTAATGCGTACATTCCTCTCCTGCAGGATAAAGGGTGAAATAAATTATTGGGAAATGCACAAATTGCAGAATAGACAGATATGTATTTAGTAAGCAAATGAGTGTGCAGTGTGTGTGTGTGTGTGTGTGTGTGTGTGTGTGTGTGTGTGTGTGTTTATGTGTGTGTGTACATGCATGCGTGCATGCGTGTGTATAGTCACATGAGTGTGCATCCTAGCATGCATCCACACCTGTATCCTCTGTAATTCACCCTCTTTGGCCTTAAAGATTTCACCAAACTCTTTGTTAAAGGCTTCCTTCACGTTGTGCACACACTCTTGATGAAGAAGAATCTGATGTTTCATCCTCTCCATAGAGTACAGCTCAAACTGACTGTAGAGTAGCTGGCTCTCTCCTCCACACGCAGCAGCCGTGCTGCCCACCAGGGCATATGGATCCTTGTCACCATCCTCGTCTTTTGGCAACGTAACCATGTCTTCTTCGTCCTCAAACCCCTCCTGGTCATAGGCAAGGAACCCAGGGAAAGAGAACAAAGCAAAAGTGTCAAATACCACAAACTGCAAACAAACATACATACATACATAATATGTACATGTGTATTTGTACTATGTACAGTGTACATACGTACGTACGTATGTACACTGTACATACACATGTGAAACTACTACCATACCGTACATACACACTCATCACGCACACATGCTGTACCTACAGTGAGTGCATGCATGGAAAAGAACACACATACGTACGTACAGTACATACGTACGTACTTCAGCCTGCTGTTCCGCACTAGATGCAAACTTTGAACGAATCTACACAGGGTCAAAGCACACAAGGTACAAATGTACATATTGAATACATATACAGTACATATGTGTATTGTTTCAGTGGTATTCTGTCTTAACATTCTCCCTCACAGATGGTACATGTATACATACATAACACTGCAACAAATCTCTTCATCTTGAACAGTTTGCTACACAGTAACACTGCGCACATATATGTACGTACGTATCTGCAAAAACACAACTTCAACGAGAGTTAGCCTGCAGCTGAATTAATTCAAAAGTTAACAGAAATGTGCTTTACATTTGCAAAACATTTCCCTAAAATTTTCAGAAAGAATGGCCTAATTCAATAACATTCTGGCATGTCAGATTCCCCATAACACAATACATGCATGTATGTATGTATGCTTGTACTTAGCAAACGCTGGCACTGCACCTTAGACTCAGCCAACTCCATTTCTCTCACTGCCTTTACTTTTTCCAACCCCTTGACCTCCTCAGGTGACTTCTGTCTCAATGCGTAATTGCTCACCTCAATTGGGGACTGAAATGCCTAAGTACGTACACAAAATGGAACATTGAAATCTAGGCCAATAGCTCAAACACAACTGAAGTCACAGAGAAATGGAGTAAAATACACACATACAGTCAAACCTCACTATAACGAACCCCCTTGGGACTGCTGAAAAGGTGCACTATATCAGGAGGGTGTTCACTATATCAGGGTTCATTTACATGGAGTAAATAGGTGTACATTCGAAGGTCTATGTTTGTTATATCAGGGAGTTCATTGTATCCAGGGTTCATTATAGTGAGGCTCGACTGTACGTACATTCACTCACACCCACACATACACCCACCCACCCACACCCACACGTACACCCACCCACCCACACCCCACACACAGTATCACAAACAGCATGTCCCAGGGTTACATACAGTACCTTCAACACTTTGCCCTTCACTACCATCTCCTCCCAACACTGCTTCTTAATAACTTCCCTCACATACAAGTTGGCCAAGTTGGACAGCTCCAGCTCTTCTCGCACCTAAAGATTGAAGAGACAGAAAGTGAAGAATGAGCCCAATGAACAGTACGTACATGAGGTATATGTATAGTATGTACACACAGTTAGTACATACAGTATGTACACACAGTATGTACATACAGTATATACATACGTATGTATGTATTCATGAAAAGTACGTACATCATGCATAACCACAAGTACATTAAACACATACGTACGTATGCATATGAGTAGAAGACAGGAATGTGGTAAATAACCTGGTCAATTGCTTCTTGTTCTTCCTGCAAGAGCCGATGGTGTTCTTCAGTGTCCAAAATGAATTCTTGTCTGTCCAATTTCTCGATATCCGGAAGTTCCTCGTTTGCCTTGATCATGCCCAAGACCTTGCTCCGCAGCAACTGCAACTCGTGTCTGAGCTCTGCTTTTATTTCAGAGTACTGGTCATCGTCAGTAGTACTTGTCTGTGGGACAAATATACACATATACGGTACTTTTCATAAAAAACTGGACGATGTACGGCGGTCAGACCGGTGTACGTACGGTGTACGTACGGTGACCGTCCGGGGTACGTCCGCTGTACGCCCGTTTGTTGTACGGCTTCGCCCGCCTTCGTTCGTGTCTAAAAATAGAAACAAACGCCAGCGTGGGGAAACCTCGAAGGAAAGCGCCGTACGCAGAAAGTTCGTCATCCTTCTCCATATGACTGTCAACAAGCTTCAAGAGCGCTGCTGTCTTCTTCCCAGTCAAACCGCTTCCTGGTTATCGCCCGATACTTCCCTCCTTCGCGTACCTCTTAAAAAATAGCGCAACTCCGGATTTCGACACAACGTGTCCTTCTTTAGCTAAATCTTCCGCAATTTTCCGAAAGCTCTTGCCTTCGCGTCTAAAAAGCAGAATTCGCTGCTTTACGTAGCTCGAATGCACCATTTCGCTTGAGGTACCGCTCCCAACTACCGTGGCCAATGACGTAATTTATATTACGCGCCACGTGATAATTGTCCGTCGGTGTACGTCCGGTGTACGTACGTTGTACGTCCGGTTTTTGACCGCCGGTCTGACCGCCGTACATCGTCCAGTTTTTTATGAAAAGTACCGTACGTACATAGGGTACATACATAAACAGAATACAGTACATACGTATGTACTGTAGTGAAACAAGTACAGTGCGTACATGGTGCTTATTCAGTGTACGTATATACCAGTACACTGCTTTTATGTACAGCATACAGACTAGCCCCAACTAGCAGGACTTACGTACGTACGTACATACGTACACAGCACATGTACGTACATACATATATACTTCTGATAGTCAGTACAGAAATGGTGTGTACTCTGAGGTACGTACATACGTATGTACTCACTTATTCAGAATATTAACTAGACATTCACACATCATTTTCATAGCTGAGAATGGTAACATACACACCCACCCACATGCACACACACTGTCACACACACGCACGCACACATGCACACACACACACACACACACACACACACACACACACACACACACACACACACACACACACACACACACACACACCTGCTCCTGAGTGGTCTCCAGCCAAGTTTTCTCTTTGTCAGGTACATCATCACTGCCACTGTCACCTGTTTTGAAACTAACTCTTGCACTTGTGGCTCGACTTGGTGGAATGCTTTCCTGCTTCTTGGGTTGCCCTGTTTGGTCCAGCATTTCCTCACAGCTACCGTCTGCTGTACCTCTTACCATCTCAATCTCTTCATCATCATTGGGTTCTGAACAATCCTCAACACACCCAAGTGCTGACATCTTATTCAATGCAGCATTTTGGGTAGCATAGAGGCCGTGATTTGTCCTTTGCCTTGCCTGGTCATATTGCACGGCATCATGTCTCAGTGTTGACTGATGAAAGCTGAAATAAATATGCATAGCATTAACCAGAAGACACTCACTCCACATAAACACCACGTAATAGTGTCCGCTAAAGCTCACTCAATTCTTGCACACAGTAAGAGTCCACTATCCCCAGCTGATATGATATGGCAGGAGTCGTTTGTGAAGGCAGCGTCAATGCAGCCACCTTGGCGAATGTCGTGAATGACCGTCTCAGTAACTTCGTGCTAAATACAGGAGGAAAAATTATGTCAAGCACAAACGCAACGAAATATAAACGAAAATTAGAGGCGAAAAAAAAAAAGTAAAAAGGGGCCAGTCCGGGACTCGAACCCGGGACCTCTCGCACCCTAAGCGAGAATCATGCCTCTAGACCAACTGGCCACTGCTGACTAGGCAGAGAAATAAGAACAATTTAAAGAAATCCCCGCTCGACTCACCAGATTCGAGAGCAAGCGAAGTTGTATTCTACCGTCAGCACCACCCAGCAGAACAAAACATCCATGGAGTGACAAAGCAAGAGACTTCACTTTCATGTCATGCACTTTCACAGGCTTTTCAAGTTCAATACTACTACCCTGCACATATGCACACACGCACACAGAGACAGGTAGCAGATACTGACTGGTACAGAATAACTGGATATTATTAAGACAAAAATAGAGTGTACATACCTCTAAGTCTTCCTGTGGCAGGTTTACAGTAACAATCTCCCTAGTAACTGGGAGAATTCCAACTGCTGTACTGGTCGTCAGTACTGACAGATGGTCCACAACTTGCAAAATCGAGAAAGACCATTTTCTGACAAAACTGTCACGAAGAAGTCGTGTCTCATTGACATAAACATCCATATCTAAAGAAATGTGTACATAAAACAGGTAACACTATTTATTCATGTACGTAAACAATTAGGAATAGTTTGCAAGTATACGTACCTTTCACTTCTCTTTCCATGAGTTCTACTGGTAGTCTGTACAGAGCAAACACTGTCTTTGCTTCTTCTTTGCTCACAGAGGACACCAACAGTAGTACTGCTCCACTTTCCTCACTGGCTACTGACAGGTTGGACACCAAGAGGCCCATCTCTGTGAGCAACAAAAAGCAAGGCACACAACTGCAAGTACGCACGCGTACACACCCAACACCATGAAATTAATCAACTAGTAATATTCGTTGATTTATGAGAGGATTATGTTTCCAAACTTTCTGGTATGAAAAGTTTCTGTCAAGTACTTATACAATAGTAAGATGACTGATTTTGTATTTTTTATTCATGAGTTTTTGGCCACCCCTAAAAATGAACAATTTGGTGTTTGCGAATATTTTACGGTATATGGTATCCTTGTTACCACACAAGTTAGCCACACATGTTTACTCATCTCTGCTAACCTAGACGTCCGATGACTTGAAATCCACTGCTCGGTCTAGCATCGAGTATGTACACATCAGTTGAATTCTTGCTGGCAGCAACAACAAAATGCCCTGCTTTGTCGTGTGCAATCAAGGAGAGTGGTGAGTGGTAGAGAAATAGTCTGGAGACGAGGTGAGGTCTGCGTGGCTGGAGCAAGCTGAGAAAATACAAGTGGCCAGACTCCGAGCCAACCACTGCACCAGAACAGTTCGACAACGAGCGTATGCAGCAACACTGAAGAGGGAACAATGATGTAAACACATGTGTTGGAGATGTACGTATGTACTGTATTTAGCTTGAGCATATTCTACATTTGCTACACACACACACACACACACACACACACACACACACACACACACACACACACACACACACACACACATACACACACACACACACACATGCACACACACACACACACACACACACACACACACACACACACACACACACACACACACACACACCACACACACACATACACACACACTAAAAGTCTGGCCTCACTTGAGTCTGTAGATTCAGAGTTGACAGAAGAGCAGCATCATGGGTAGACCACACTTGGACAGTTCCACTTCTTCGACAGGTCTGTAAAGTGGGAGTAGACAGTAATAGAATATAGACCTTCCTTCTTTGTGTGTGTATGTGTGTGTGTGTGTGTGTGTGTGTGTGTGTGTGTGTGTGTGTGTGTGTGTGTGTGTGTGTGTGTGTGTGCTCGTGTGTGTGTGTGTGTGTGTGTGTGTGTGTGTGTGTGTGTGTGTGTGTGCTCATGTGTGTGTGTGCATGGATCTACGTATGTGTGTTCATCATTTATGTACAGATATACAGCTGACTGCACAACTGGACCGAGGAACATGTTACAAACAGTAGGTTATAATTATGGACAGGCACATAAATGTACATACGTATGTACATACGTACGTACATGCAGTCAGCAGCATGGTGTGGATGTGGTCAGCAGGATGGTGTGGATGTGGTCAGCAGGATGGTGTGGATGTGGTCAGCAGCATGGTGTGGATGTGGTCAGCAGCATGGTGTGGATGTGGTCAGCAGGATGGTGTGGATGTGGTCAGCAGGATGGTGTGGATGTGGTCAGCAGGATGGTGTGGATGTGGTCAGCAGCATGGTGTGGATGTGGTCAGCAGGATGGTGTGGATGCAGTCAGCAGCATGGTGTGGATGTGGTCAGCAGGATGGTGTGGATGTGGTCAGCAGCATGGTGTGGATGCAGTCAGCAGCATGGTGTGGATGTGGTCAGCAGCATGGTGTGGATGTGGTCAGCAGGATGGTGTGGATGTGGTCAGCAGCATGGTGTGGATGTGGTCAGCAGCATGGTGTGGATGTGGTCAGCAGCATGGTGTGGATGTGGTCAGCAGGATGGTGTGGATGCAGTCAGCAGCATGGTGTGGATGTGGTCAGCAGGATGGTGTGGATGTGGTCAGCAGGATGGTGTGGATGTGGTCAGCAGGATGGTGTGGATGTGGTCAGCAGGATGGTGTGGATGCAGTCAGCAGCATGGTGTGGATGTGGTCAGCAGGATGGTGTGGATGTGGTCAGCAGGATGGTGTGGATGTGGTCAGCAGGATGGTGTGGATGTGGTCAGCAGCATGGTGTGGATGTGGTCAGCAGCATGGTGTGGATGTGGTCAGCAGCATGGTGTGGATGCAGTCAGCAGCATGGTGTGGATGTGGTCAGCAGGATGGTGTGGATGTGGTCAGCAGGATGGTGTGGATGTGGTCAGCAGCATGGTGTGGATGTGGTCAGCAGGATGGTGTGGATGTGGTCAGCAGGATGGTGTGGATGTGGTCAGCAGCATGGTGTGGATGTGGTCAGCAGGATGGTGTGGATGCAGTCAGCAGCATGGTGTGGATGTGGTCAGCAGGATGGTGTGGATGTGGTCAGCAGCATGGTGTGGATGTGGTCAGCAGGATGGTGTGGATGCAGTCAGCAGCATGGTGTGGATGTGGTCAGCAGGATGGTGTGGATGTGGTCAGCAGCATGGTGTGGATGTGGTCAGCAGCATGGTGTGGATGTGGTCAGCAGGATGGTGTGGATGCAGTCAGCAGCATGGTGTGGATGTGGTCAGCAGGATGGTGTGGATGCAGTCAGCAGCATGGTGTGGATGCAGTCAGCAGGATGGTGTGGATGTGGTCAGCAGGATGGTGTGGATGCAGTCAGCAGCATGGTGTGGATGTGGTCAGCAGGATGGTGTGGATGCAGTCAGCAGCATGGTGTGGATGCAGTCAGCAGGATGGTGTGGATGTGGTCAGGAGGATGGTGTGGATGTGGTCAGCAGCATGGTGTGGATGTGGTCAGCAGGATGGTGTGGATGTGGTCAGCAGCATGGTGTGGATGTGGTCAGCAGCATGGTGTGGATGTGGTCAGCAGCATGGTGTGGATGTGGTCAGCAGGATGGTGTGGATGTGGTCAGCAGGATGGTGTGGATGTGGTCAGCAGGATGGTGTGGATGTGGTCAGCAGCATGGTGTGGATGTGCATGCGCTCAGCAGGATGGTGTGGATGCAGTCAGCAGGATGGTGTGGATGTGGTCAGCAGCATGGTGTGGATGTGGTCAGCAGCATGGTGTGGATGTGCATGCGCTCAGCAGGATGGTGTGGATGCAGTCAGCAGGATGGTGTGGATGTGGTCAGCAGGATGGTGTGGATGCAGTCAGCAGGATGGTGTGGATGTGGTCAGCAGGATGGTGTGGATGCAGTCAGCAGCATGGTGTGGATGTGGTCAGCAGCATGGTGTGGATGTGGTCAGCAGCATGGTGTGGATGTGGTCAGCAGCATGGTGTGGATGTGGTCAGCAGCATGGTGTGGATGTGGTCAGCAGCATGGTGTGGATGTGGTCAGCAGGATGGTGTGGATGTGGTCAGCAGCATGGTGTGGATGTGGTCAGCAGGATGGTGTGGATGCAGTCAGCAGCATGGTGTGGATGTGGTCAGCAGCATGGTGTGGATGTGGTCAGCAGCATGGTGTGGATGTGGTCAGCAGGATGGTGTGGATGTGGTCAGCAGCATGGTGTGGATGTGGTCAGCAGCATGGTGTGGATGTGGTCAGCAGCATGGTGTGGATGCGCTCAGCAGGATGGTGTGGATGTGGTCAGCAGCATGGTGTGGATGTGGTCAGCAGCATGGTGTGGATGTGCTCAGCAGGATGGTGTGGATGTGGTCAGCAGCATGGTGTGGATGTGGTCAGCAGCATGGTGTGGATGCTCGCACTTACAACAGAGAAGTTGGAGTTAACAGTCAATACATCCACTCCAACAAACTGCTCAGAGGCGTAGTCGACCACCAGCTTCAGGTTACAGAGATTAAATGGCTCCACCAGGTGTATCACACACTACATATGAGATACAATAAGCACTTTACGTACATATGCATGTACATACATACATATGTACGTATGTTCATTATAACATATGATTACACTGTTGCCGAATTATTGCTTCTATAGTAGACATTTTGACAGTTGGGAAACACATACTGACCTGCTCTGTTGTCAGCGCTAGCTTGTCGTACGATGCAGACCAGTGCAGTCTGGTGATGCCGTCACCGATGTCCCAATGATCTGTAACTGTTAAGTCTTTTGACAGTTCAAGGCAATAAATGGTACCGTTCTAGTGGACACAAAATACATAAATACATAAGTTTCATGCAGTATCATACACACCCACCCACACACCCACTAGCCAACCAGATTGTCCCTATTTAGTGCACAGGATCATCTAACTGGCTAGACTAACCAGTGCAGCATTCAGAAATTTCTTTTTGGGGGGGAGGGGGTAAAATTGGGCATTGCTTAAAAACCATGGAGGTGAACCATAGTAAACTAGGGGCCCATAAGTGAAATAACAAGCCAGGAGGGGGAGGGGGCGAAAGATCAGCTAGGGGGATGAATGCCATGCAAGTTGAAATGCGAATATCTATCACCTTTCCAGCGACATAGAGTCCCTTTCGATTGAGTGCCATGCAATCGAGATCTCCTGCGTGTAGCACCAGGCGAGCTGGTCGCTTGGTGGGGATCATGTCCACCTGGCTAGACTCCTCCTCCAGAATCTCCATCACGGTGGCATCCACGCCCACTCCTCCTGACCTCATCACACTTTGGTCCCCTCCAAAGAGTTCTTCAGCTTCGGAGAGCAGTGTTCGAGTAGCGTCACTGGTTGACAGGGGACTGAGCAGTACAGTGGCTGCACCGCTATCAGCATCCACTAGGAAGAGCTCCCCACCCTGACATCCACAGTAGATACTTCCGTTTGGTGTCCAGCAGTGAGATTTGGGGATGACTGGTTTCGGTCTTTTGGAGATGTCTATGTATGTGTCAGAATACAAGATCTTCTCGAGATCCAGTCCCTTCTTGTCCTGAGAGAGAGGCTGAACTGCACTTGCAGTGACCTCTACCACTTCACCAACTGGTGCTGTTTGGAAAGGAAGCTGCACTTGTCTGCACGGGATCACAAGGAACAACAGATGTACAATAATATATAATATGTGCTGTACATTGTGCATCATGTGCATATGAAACAATAGTGAAGTGTGCACCTATACATTTAATACACATTAATAAACTGTAAAATGATTGCTTGTAAAAGCATTTTTATTGCAAGTAAATACACAATATCAACAGCTATTAGCCTATAAGTAATATTATTTGCCCGCAGTGTGTGTTTGTGTGCACGTGCGCGCGCGCGCGCGTGTGTGTGTAAGTGTACATGTGTAAGTGTGTGTGTGTGTGTGTGTGTGTGTGTATGTGTGTGTGTATGTGTGTGTGTGTGTATGTGTGTGTGTGTATATGTGTGTGTGTGTGTGTGTGTGTGTGTGTGTATGTGTGTGTGTGTGTGTGTGTGTGTGTGTGTGTGCGCGCGCGCGCGCATGTGTGTAAGTGTGTGTGTGTGTGTATGTGTGTGTGTGTGTGTGTGTGTGTGTGTGTGTGTGCGCGCGCGTGTGTGTGTCTGCATATATACTAACATACGTACGTAGGTATGTACATACACATACAATATGGGCTCACAACATTCATGCAGTCACATATTGTGGCTAACACATCCATACATGTTAGTAAACAAGTTGTTGTCTCCACTCTGCTCCAATATCCAGAGCTTCATGCTGCTGCTGGAGATAGTACAGATCTGCTTCCAGTTCAAAGGGTTGAAGGAAGCAGCCTGCACACCTGGTCCAACACGTGTGTCACAAACTCTCACCCCTTCAGTTGTTTTCCTGTGGAAAACAAATTGAAAGAAGACTCGAGATGATTCAAACTTATCACTATCTTCATCTGTGTAGTTATCGCAGTGAAATGGAACCCTTATGTCTACAGAGCTATGTATGTGTATTTATGCTGATATGAGCCAAGATTTTCTATTCAATATATGTATACCTGCTGGATAAAATAGCAGTGGAAAATTCTACCTTGGCACCAACAGAAAAAAATTGCCTGAGCATGGGTTATAGGTATCCCATTGACACTGGTGTTCAAGGGAAGTTGGCATCCCTCAACACATTTAGCTGGATAGGGTTAAGGTCAGGGTCAGGGTTCAGGCTAACTGAAAATGTATGGAGGGGGTGCCAAATTCCCTGGGATACAAGATTCCCTATTACACCAGCCTTTGGTGGCAGATGTAGCTACCACTATAAAGAAAGGATAATGATAATTTCACTTCTGATTCTGAAGAATGAGATCTACAATCAACACTTGCACCACACTCCTGCACAGATAGACGCAAGATAGTCTTTTCATGCAAGTTTCAGCAGCTGTGTTCACTCACCACAGGGTAAGCTTCAGGTCTGGAACATCAGAGACGGACAAGAGGTAATTACCGCTCCTGGAAAATTCCAGATGACTATATCCGAGCTGAACACCACCTATCAAGATGGAGTGAATCTTTAGATGCACCAAGTAACCTTCACGTCTATGCCTTCACACGGGTGGATTTGCGTGGTTTACCTTTTAGTGTAGCTACAACTTCCAATTGAGGATACGACAGGACAAATATTCTAGGATTAATAGTCAGCTCAGAGTATGCCAGCAATCCAGCGTTTGCGCACACTCCTAGGCACCCCACTCCTTCACCGTGGCTTGGTATTGATCTAATGTGGGTCCCATCTCTTCCAATGAAAGAGAGAGTATTTCCAGATCCGTACACCAGGGTGCTGTCATCGGCAAAAGCCAAGTTGGTCCCTTGGTAGCCCGCAGACCACCTTCAAATAAGGATACGAATGCATTGAAATATAAGGAACTTTTCGGAAGAGCACAGGCTACAATTAACGTACAAAAGTTGCAGATTCGCCAAAGGCTCCATTTGCAGACAAGGACTAGTTGGTTGCCATGGTAATATCCGCCATTTTGTTTATTGCTCAATCACCATCAAGTTGCAGCCAGCGGCGTGCAATATGCTTAGCACAAAAATGTCTAGGATTGAAGTTAGGGCTGCGGACTTGGCAGAATACGAAGAGAGCAAGACTTCAAAATCATCATCTACAACTCCTCAGGTCCAAGTTGAAGAAAAGTCCAATGTACCAGCCAAAGAAACATCGCAATGAACTTTGTAGTCTGTGCATATCCAATCAATATTGCAACAACAATTTCATAATTTGCTATTTGATGGATTAAGTTTCTGTAGCGAATTTTATCAAATTTGTCATGCCATTATTGTTGCTTATATATATATATATATATATATATATATATATATATATATATATATATATATATATATATATCTTCGATCGAGTATTGAGTGTTTTCCCTTATCTATATTCACAATTCAAAAGATTAATGTGATCATTGTATTTTTTAACCAAATTTGAACACTTATTGAATACAAGCTAAACATACATGAATACAGTTATCACAGTTAACTACACATACAACTAGACATGTTTTACTCATTCAAAGTGTCAAGACAGAGACACAGAAGAAGCTGCGACATATTCTGCAATAACTTTAGTTGCCTGTCTCATTTCTAGGTATAATCGTGCATCGCTCAGCCAATCTCCAGCCACTCGTCGAGGTTCACCTTGGAGCTGATTCAAACACCTCGCAGCCATTTCCAAGTCTCCGTGATTGACATAAGCTTCAGCTTGGTGAAGAAGCTCATAGGTATCCATCTTGTCCAAAGGTGTCTCTCTGTCAATAATATTATAGGGTAGTGTGTTGAATGTGAGCATGCCAGCAATACTTGAAACAAGGTATGATCCAAGACCACCACGCTCTGGAACAAGGGCCACTCGATGACACACTTTCAGAACTTTGTCAAAGCGCGTGTACAGAGATAGTAGGGAAGGGACTTCGCCACCGGCAAGCACAGCTTTGGGCATGCCTTCGAGTACAGCAAGAATGAATTTGTCGTCAGAGGCAGATGTCTTCAAAGCTGAAAGTTCCTTTGCAAAACTGTGCAATTCTGTTTCTTCATCTTTGTCTGCATTTTGAAGAACTTTGTTAAGAGTTTCACAAGCAGCTCTTAACTCTTGCTGTTTCTTGACCTCATGACTGGCACTTGAAATGGTATCGATCATCCCATCCACAGCCTGGAGGTGTGCCATGCTCCGTGCTAGCTCAACCTGATGTTTTTCTTCCATCTCCTCCAATCTTTTCTTAAGCTGCATTGAGTACTCTTTGGAGAGCTCCTGATGTTGCTGAGAAAGAGCTGTTTGCATTTCTTCTGCCTGAAAAATCAACTGCCGCTTTATCTGTTCCCTCAGCTTTTGCTCATAGAACGATTCTAGCTCAAATGCCTACGAGGAACAACAACACAAATACGTACATACATCATCAACTTACTACCAACCCAAACATCCCACACTACCAACCTAGTACATGCTAAACACAGGTTAGAATGTGAAGTGCACACAACAGTCATATAAGCAGCTGCTGAACGCCGCTCACAGGGACAGACAATTTATGAGAAAGAAACTCAATATAAAAATAATCAAAACACAGACAACAATTATACAATAAATGAAAGACATACGACGGCCGTACAAATGCAACAAATAGCAAAGATATGACATTTACAAAGATGTAAAAGAAACAATTTGACATACACAGTGTTCTCCCAGGTATCTTAAGGCATGTCGGTCCAACATGCCTTCTCATTCAAAAACTCTTTGTAGGAAAAAAATGTATACACATTATGGAGAACCTGTGTTTAGTATAAATAATGCTGTTGCACAAAACTGAATCTGCAAGCACTTTGTAATGCATTGTAAGTATGTAGTGTGTGTATGATGTACGTATGCATGTATGTACGTAGTCGATCAACATGCCTCAAGTTATTTCTGGGGAGAACACTGCATATATGAGCAGTTGATAGGAATGTTTAGTTCTATCATGAGATAAGCCACAATACTACAAAAAGTTCAATAAGCACAACCAACCTGTTTTTCCAAACTCTCTCTATGAGACTGCTGTTCTTTGCTGAGTGCATCTGCCAGCCTTTCCTGCACTGATTTTTCAATGTCGCTTTCTTGTAGCTTCATAGCCTGGTTGACCATCTCCTGATCTCGATCTTCAAGCTCTTTTATTCTCTTCTTCATAGCTTCTGTTTGCTCCCGAGACATCACCAGCATCGCATAGAGTTCTTCTACGTTCTCAGATGGAGGGGAGGTTTTTGAAGAACCAACCTGTCCTGACTCCTCCCTCAACTGTGCTATCTTCTTCTCAAGGCTTGTGAAAAGCGGGTTTGATCGATCCAACACACCAGATGCTGCTTGCCTACTGTCATCCAACTTTGCTTCCATTTTTTTCAGCAAAGATTCAGCTTCTTCCACTTGTTCGTGAAGCTCACTTGAAACTGCGGTCTGAATAGCAGACCTCAGTCTAGACTGAGCATCACTGCACATCTTCAAGGCTTCTCTACAGTCACTTTCAACAACTGCAGTTTGCTCCTTTGCTGCTGCTAGTGCAATGACGGCTTCTTCAACATTACCTGTTTTCTCCACAGCATGGCTGAGACCTTGCGAGAGATTATCAACAGTATCTGCCAGCAGGTCATGCGAGCGAATGGTAGATTCAGCCATTGAGGAATAGTCTTGCATGGCCTGAAGAAGTTCACAGTTGTGAGTGTCTTGCTTGTCCAGACGTTGTGTTTCTTTGAGGTCCAATTCAGCAGTGGTATCTGGGGCTACTGGTGCCAGAGGAGCCGTCACTGGTGGTGGTGGCGGTGGTGGTGGTGAAGTCTTTGCCTTCTCTGTAGTCTGTGGCTGTGGGGATGTTGGCTTGGTAGTCTTAACATTACGTTCTTCATGCAAATTCCTTTGTGAAGCTTTCTCCTTCTGCTTTGAATCATTGCTCTTCTTGCCCGAGTGTTGTCGTGATACAACTGCCTTCTTTTTGTCTCCTTTTGCTGACGGTGTGGATGTTTCTGTTGAAGGAGGCTTGGTAGGATGGGATGTCTTGTCTTCCTTTACTTTTTCGCGCGATTTAAAGGGATGTTCCGCTGGTTTCATTCTGGCAGGTTCAAAAGAGGCATCCTGCTTCTTTTCTGGCTTGCTGCTTCTACCGCTGACATAATCAACTGCTTCTTCGTACCACTTGTTCACTCTTCTTTTGTTTCGTCCATACTCCTCAATAAATCCGGGGAAATGATGATCTATTGCTTCCTGAGCTCCAGGAACATACTCTAGGACAAGTACACTGGTTCCCAGCACAGTTGCAGTACTGAATAGCGCCTTTGCTAGCCATTTAGACCCACCATTATTAGGTTGGGAGGAAACCGATACTTTCCTGGTACACAAGCTGCTTCTCGACCACCAGATCTGAAAATGAGGGGAATACGAAATAAAAGTATCAAATACCAGCACAGCAACAATATTATGCTCAGATTTAGGCCACCTACTGGATTTTCAAACAAGGAAGGACGTCCGAAGAGGAATCTTCTGGCAGCCATTTTGTGCACGTGCGGGTCGACGAATCGGTTATGAATCTCGTTAATCCCCACTTGCGGATGAACAATCCGTACGGCCATTGTCAAGATGTTCAAGAGGAGCGAAGAGGTTTTGGAATGTGTCGTAGAAGTTCTCGACAACTCAAAGTTTCAGATTGACGTGCCGGTAAGTCCGTATCATTCTTTCATAGTGCCCTGTCGATCTTTGTTTATGAATACTGTGTTCCAATCGGGAGTGTAAAACTTGATTTTGTTGACAATGGAATGTTTCACCTAGAGGTAAGGAAAACAGCATCTTTTGTGTTTTTGCACGTAGAAAAATGCCAATGGGTTAGCCTTATTGAGTCAAACAAAGCGCCAACTTAATCTGGAGGAGATGGATTATTTTGGTCTGCGCTACTACGACGAAAAGGAACAGCCGGTGAGTTTGTACATCTTACCATCCTTCTTCCGCGCATGCGGCGCCCTTTATTCATTTCACACATACATAGACCATAGACTCTAAATATGCATAGACCAACGTTTATTCTTCACGCGGACACACATTCACCCTCTCTCGTCCCATCCTTGCACACGGAACAGCCCATCCTGTTAGATGTTTTTGGTCTTCTCTTCATAACTTGTGTGTGATCTCACTTGTGCCAACTGTTTCTGTTGCTGTGCGTATGTTCCGTTCATGTACATAAATTTGCTCTTCACTTTCGGTGTTTATCTCGTCTGAATACCCTTCGTTGCTACTTCAACGGGCGTCTTGTTATCTACAGCATTGGTTGGATGCAGACAAATCCATAAAGAAGCAGCAGAAGCGTGTTAAAAGTAAGTCGTATTGTTTGCACTTTGCAACCGTGTGTGTGTGAGTGTGTATGTCGGTGTGTGTGTGTGTGTCGGTGTGTGTCGGTGTGCATGCGTGTGTGTGTGTGTGTGTGTGTGTGTGTGTGTGTGTGTGTGTGTGTGTGTGTGTGTGTATGTGTGTGCTTGCATGTGTGTGTACCTGTAGTGGTATATGGGCTTACCTGTGTACACCCATACGTTTGTTTTTCATATTACATTAGTTTTGTAGTGTGTGTGTTTACAGTGAAACTCCTGTGAAACAATCCCTTGCTGTTTTGTAACCTCCCTAAATTGAATGTGGTTTCAATCCCATTCAATGCTTATGCTATCATGCAGAAAGCCCCTTGAGTGAAGCATCCCTCAAGGTCATGCACTAGAGAAGTTTACTGCACTGTTGAGATAGGTAGTACTTACATGGAACTCTGTGCACATGTTCACAGCAGGGGAATGTGCATGTGTATATGCGTACGTTCATGGTCATGTATGTACGTACGTACGCATCCCATTGCACACAGTGTTATGCTATAAAACTAGTTGAACAACTACAGTGAACTCTCATCTCAATTCATTTTGAGAATTTGGGCAGATTAACGAGTTTGGCGGATTATTCACATCAATATACAGCCATTTCGATCAATTCATGTACGAAACTGATGGCAGATAAAAGGGCTTGGTAGATAAAACCGTGGGGGATTAACAAGAATTCGCTGTACAATGCACACTGCTGTGTGAAACCTCACCGTTGCTGTGGTGTGATTGCCTTTAGATTTGCTGTAAGTATGCAATTGTACCTGTTTGGGACGTGTATCTTTGATCACTGTTTGTTATGGAAGTGTATTGGGTTTGTCGCATGTGTTGTTATGACCTGATAACATCAGAGGCATGGTTGTGTCTCCTTGCAGAAGGACCGTATACTTTCTTCTTTCAAGTGAAACTGTTCCCCCTCCATCCCTCATTCTTGTTTGAGGAGGTTACAAGATACTTTGTCTCCCTCCAGATCAGGAGAGATGTAATGGAAGGAATGTGAGTA
>CAUJGJ010000277.1:1150900-1168400 GCA_963170055.1 Halisarca cf. caerulea | reverse complement strand
GTGTGTGTGTGTGTGTGTGTGTGTGTGTGTGTGTGTGTGTGTGTGTGTGTGTGTGTGTGTGTGCGCGTGTGTGTGTGTGTGCGTTGTGGGTGTGCACACATGTGTGTGTGTTTGTTGTGGGTGTGCACACATGTGTGTGCGTGTGTGTATGTGCACATACATACACATGCACATGCATCACATTTTCTTCATACGTACCTGCAATCAAACTTGACTGTTCCACAGGGAATGAAAATGTGAATCCCAGGGGAAGAGTTTCCTTGATGTTCTGCTCTTTGATGAAGGTGGCCACTTCGGAGGCAATGTGGTCAAAGAGAACCTCTTGAGTCTGCGTTATCAATTCCTTCGAAAGAACAGACTTCTTCACAATCTGTGTGTCCTTGCCATCCTTGATGCTGATCAGAAGCACACGGAAGTTGCTCCCTCCCAGATCGAGGGCAAGGAAGTCGCCACTTTCAGTTCCATCGGGAAGACTGTGGACATAGGTGATGAGCATCTTGATGCAGCTCTTGTGATCATGTTTTGACAGTCCTTCCTTGAACTCTGACTCCATGATGGAAGACAGCATTTCCAAGTCTTCTTTGGAGACATCAAAGACCTTCAGGATATCGTCCTGTGGAGGAAGACAGACTTGACATTATATCCGGCAAGAAGCAATCAATATATCACACACATAAACCCTCATACATACCTTTACTCACACACACACACACACACACACACACACACACACACACACACACACACACCTATAAAAGACAAATCATATTCTGACAGGGTAGTGGCAACAGGCAATGTTTCACCCCTACAACGGCATGAGATTGGGTACCAAAGACCATTTATACTCTGAAGTTTCTCTTTGTAGAAATTCCCAAAAATGAATAAACAATAACGTAAAAGGAAGCAACTGATAACAGGAAAGCAGGACTTGCAGGAGAACTTAGACTAGATTCGGTGTAGCAACACTTTAAGAGAACAACTTTAATGATGAAGACACTTCTTTCGTTGTGCAAAGTAGGCCTGATAACCGGTAAGTGTCTAAACTTACTACTGGACTAGCTTCTGCCATCTCTTCGTGGTCCCTTGTCCGGAAAAGGTTGTAACGATATTCATAGATCGGCGTCGCGTGCTTGCTAGGAAAAATGGCGGACGGACAGATGCAAGTTACGGACCACCAAGAGCCTTTAGGCCCATCCGTTCAAAGTTCCGGAACAGGACAAATGCCCGCCCCTGCCTTTACGTATGTAGAATTTGGTTTGTGTGTTCTATATTCAATCCCGAAAGACTGTATCTTTTATCCAACATGTATCTGTAGCTGCCAGCCATTTTAAGCCATTTTGCATTAGCCTCATCCTCTGGTATATCGGTATCCAGTGGGATTCATCAACAGATGAAAATCATGTTTTCCTTTGTCTGGCATATCTCATAGAATGCTGTCTTGCCTGAATTACGTACATTTGATCTGCTTTAATGAATAAAGATATTTATACAACCAGCATTGTAGACATCATCATCAGTTTTTCCTTACTAAGAGGAAATCCACCCTTCAGCTAAGTTTGTGGGTCTTCCAGGGGTCCTTAAAGTAGTAAACATTACATGTACCATAGATACTCTATACTCCGTAACGTAGTATAGAGTATCTATGCATGTATGTAGATAATTGTAAACTATGTATGTACAGTGTACATGCATAGCAATTGCATAGTAAGTTGTCTTTAGATGTTGTTTTTCTTTAATACCCTCTAGTCCTCCTGGTCCTGGTATGCCTGGCCCTCCTCCCTTTGTACCGGTCCCTCAGCCCCTCCTATCAGGTGGACACCAAGCCCCACCCCCAGGTGCCTGACCCGTCATGCTCACTAACTAAGCTAATGGTAGGGAAATGCATTTGTTTTTGTTGATGGTACATTTATGGAACGTACATAAGTAGTGTGAACCAGGGAGAGTGGTGATGCTGGTATGATGAGAACAAAGATATGTAATGCTTGTGCTTATTGTGTTTTTGAGAACGTAAGTACGTACATAGCTAGCGACCAGAGTGAGGTGAACTTGCCATTACTATACTGGGTGTATGTACGTATGTATGTGCATTACTATACTGGGTGTATGTATGTATGTACGTATGTGTATATGCACACACATGTACGTACACGCGCGCGCACACACACACACACACACACACACGCACACACACACACACACGCACACGCACACACACACACACACACACACACCACACACACATGTACACACACACACACACACACACACACACACACACACACACACACACACACACACACACACCACACATACGTACAAACCACACACCACACACACACACACACACACACACACACACACACACACACACACACACACACACACACACACACACACACACACACACTTGCACATGTACATATGTGCATGTATATACACTGTATGTATGCATGTATGTATGTATGTACATATGTACTTTATGCCCCTAGGAATGACTCCAGGCATTCCCAGACCTGGTATCCTCATTCCACCGCGAGGAATGCCTCCACCCGGGGGTGGATTCGGGCGTTTACCCCGGGTCCCCCTCCTCGGTGGACCTCAGCTTCCAGTTCCCTTCGGTCTACCTCCTGGTGTTCCATCCGGTCAGAATGTTTGGTTTGAGCACAAGATGCCAAACGGTCGGACCTACTACTCCAATTCAGTAACAAGGGAAACTCAATGGGAAAAACCCAAGGACGCAGTGGTTCATCCCGGACCCCCTGCCCCCATTGTAGCCTCTGAATCCCCAACAGTCCCAACCTCTGCTCCACCGTCAGGTCCCACCCCAGGTGGACCCCCACTTGTGAATGCTCGAGTGTGGAGTGAGCACAAGAGAGAGGACGGTAGAACGTATTACTACAACAAAATAACCATGACATCCGTGTGGACAAAACCACAAGACTATGATCTTGTCCTTCCAATGCCGGTCGCTCTGGCTGGTGAGCAGAAAGAGGAAAAAACTGAGCAGCAAACTTCAACCGAAACACCAGAACAACCTAACGAAGAGGAGACGAAGGAAGAACCACCTAAAGATGTGGAAGACGTAAAACAGGTTGAAACAGAAGAGACAAAGGTGCCAATGGAGGATGTGACAGAGCAGGAGGACCCTCCTACCCAGCAAAGTGAAAAGGACCCCACTCCAGTATGCACTGGGTAATCCTGCCCTTATATGTTCAGTGGTGAAATTTGTCAAGAGTTGTAATTCTCATTTGCGTCCATCTTGAGATCTGTTTCTGACTTGTCTCCTTTTCAGGAGGTGACAGAGGCTCCGAAAGAGGAGGGAACTAAGCCAATAGCTACCCAACCTGTCAGTGGTACTCCGTGGTCTATTGTCTGGACGAATGATGAGCGTTACTTCTTCTTCAATGCCACAACAAGAGACTCTGTGTGGAGCATTCCCGAGGACATCCAGCATCTTCCAGTCCTTAAGGTGCTCCTGGCTGCACCCCCAGGGAGGAAAAGACCAGAAGGACCAACGGGGCCATCCGACGACCCAGAACCTGATGCTAAAAAATTAAAGTGAGCAACAGGAATGAAGGTTTCTGTACGTTTGTGCTCCACACTATTCCGTACATATGTACGTATGTACGTGTGTGTTATCTTCTCTAAGATGAATGTTAACCTTGCATAAGTGATTTATTTACTGTCTCATCCACTTCCTGTTGGCAGGGTGCGTACATTCACTTTCTGCTTGCTTTGTGCTTTTTCTTCCTGCTGGTTGTGTGCGTACACTTCCTGCTGGTTGTGTGCGTAACCTTCCTGTCACCCATGCATCCTGTGGACTTCCTTTCAGCCCCACTTCCTGCTTGGTAAAGAAAGCTTGCGTGTTCCATTGTTCAATTTCTGCATTAGATCAGAGGGTCCATCTGTGGGGGAAACAGACCAGCCGCTGGACTCTGTTCCCATGGAAACTGACTCACATCCCAATGACCCAAAATATGGCAAGTTAAACCTAAGGAGAGCATCGATGTCCCTTGAAGAGAGACACACAGAGTTCAAGGAAATGTTGCTGGAGAGAGGAGTGAGTGAACTGATGCTACAGTGGTTTGTCGTTTTGTGGGAAATGTGCTCTTGTGTACTTCAATGCCGTCAAAGGACATCAAACAGGCATGCTGGATATAGTAGAGTACAGTAGTTTGTTTTTTAAAATCTATTTGATGATCGCTGAAGGAATTGTTAGTGCCATACATGTGTACAATATAATGGAAATTATGTACTTCATATGTGTAAGTACTTGGTTTAGTACATACATATGTATGTTTGAGTAGTACATATCCCTCATTCTGTCCCTTTGTATAACCTAATGTACAACTTTATTGAAAATTCTGTCAGTCTTATTGTATGGGTGGCCATGTTTTTTTCGCGTCATCCCTACATGTGAGCCCACAGTACAGTTGAGCCTCGCTATAATGAACCCTGGATACAATGAACTCCCTGATATAACAAACATAGACCTTAGAATGTACACCTATGTATTCTATTGTAAATGAACCCTGATGTAGTGAACACCCTGATGTAGTGAACACCCTGATGTAGTGAACACCCTGATGTAGTGAACACTCTGACGTAGTGAACACCCTGATGTAGTGAACACCCTGGTGTAGTGAACATCCTGATGTAGTGAACACCCTGATGTAGTGAACACCCTGATGTAGTGAACACCCTGATGTAGTGAACACCCTGATGTAGTGAACATCCTGATGTAGTGAACACCCTGATGTAGTGAACACCCTGATGTAGTGAACACCCTGATGTAGTGAACACCCTGATGAAGTGAACATCCTGATGTAGTGAACACCCTGATGTAGTGAACACCCTGATGTAGTGAACATAGACCTTAGAGTGTACACCTGTATCTACTTATTGTACATGACCTCTGATGTAGTGAACCTTTTCAGTGGTCCTGAGAGGGTTCGTTGCAGTGAGGTTTGACTGTACACAGTGATTCATGATATACCAGTCATGACAGTGAGAACGTACCTACCTCTGATGTCAACTACTCATTTTACGTATATCCCCCTTTGCAACCACCACTGTGCGTAGTTCTGTCCACCACACACAACTGTGTTTGTATCTTCTTGTTGCTAGGTATCAGCATTCTCAACATGGGAGAAAGAGCTTCCAAAGTTCTGTTTTGATGAAAGGTACCGTCTGCTGAATGCAAAAGAACGAAAGAGTGCATTTGATGAATTTGTTAAGGAGAGAGCGGAAGACGAGAGGAAGGAGAAGAAACAGAAACTAAAGCAAGTAAAGGAGAATTTTAGGAGTTTGATGGAAGAAGCGAAACTAACACCAAGGTGTGTGTGTGTGTGTGTCCTTCTTACATGCACCTGGTTTGATCATATACTCCTGGTTAGTACACACTCCTGGTTAGCACTCACTCCTGGTTAGCACACACTCCTGGTTAGCACACACTCCTGGTTAGTACACACTCTTGATTAGCACTCACTCCTGGTTACCACACACTCCTGGTTAGTACGCACTCCTGGTTAGTACACACTCCTGGTTAGCACACACTCCTGGTTAGCACACACTCCTGGTTAGCACACACTCCTGGGTAGCACTTATCACCTTTAAACATAATTCTTTGTTTGTTGCAACTTCAGTAATTTTGTATTTTAATATTCCTCATTTTAGGTCAACTTTTTCTGAATTTTCATCGAAGTTTTCCAGAGACGATCGCTTCAAGGCCGTAGAAAGAGCCAAAGAGAGAGAAACGTTGTTTGCAGAATTCATCAGTGAAATGAAAAAACTTAAAAAGGACAATGAAAAGGCTGCAAAGAGCAAAGAAGAAAAGGTGCAGACTTTGCTTGAATATGACTGTCCTTGGGCTATGGCAGTGAGGGCTGATGGCAGTGAGGGCTGATGATGGTGAGGGCTGATGGCAGTGAGGGCTGATGATGGTGAGGGCTGATGGCAGTGAGGGCTGATGGTGGTGAGGGTTGATGATGGTGATGACTGATGGTGGTGATGACTGATGGTGGTGAGGGCTGATGATGGTGATGACTGATGATGGTGAGGGCTGATGGTGGTGAGGGCTGATGATGGTGATAACTGATGGTGATGAGGGCTGATGGTGGTGAGGGCTGATGGTGATGAGGGCTGATGATGGTAAGGGCTGATGGTGGTGAGGGCTTATGATGGTGAGGGCTGATGGTGGTGAGGGCTGATGATGGTGAGGGCTGATGATGGTGAGGGTTGATGGTGTTGAGGGCTGATGGTGGTGAGGGCTGATGATGGTGATGACTGATGGTGGTGAGGGCTGAGTTTGGTGAGGGCTGATGATGGTGATGACTGATGATGGTGAGGGCTGATGGTGGTGAGGGCTGATGATGGTGATAACTGATGGTGATGAGGGCTGATGGTGGTGAGGGCTGATGGTAGTGAGAGCTGATGATGGTGAGGGCTGATGGTGGCGAGGGCTGATGATGGTGAGGGCTGATGATGGTGAAGGTTGATGGTGTTGAGGGCTGATGGTGGTGAGGGCTGATGGTGGCGAGGGCTGATGGCAGTGAGGGCTGATGGTGGTGAGGGCTGATGGTGGTGAGGGCTGATGGTGATTGTGATATGTGAACAGATTACAGGATTACTGTTAGTCTGTTGTCAAGATTGAATGGATTCTCAATAAGATTCTGTACATATTTGAATACAAGTAATACCTCACATACATAAGACTGTGGCCCTGTGTCCTGTCCCACCTTCAGCAGTTTCCTTCTATTGTGCTATACTTTTTGTTTCTCTCTTCCACAAGGATCCTTCCTTTCTTCTCCATAGATTAAAGAGGATTTCTTTGCTATGTTGTCCAGGGATGGTTCCTTATCTTCCTCTGTTACTTGGAAGCATGTGAAGAGTCATTTTCGAGGAGACCCTGCTTATTCTGCGGTGGAGAAGTCCAGTCAGAGGGAAGAATTGTATTTGCAATATCTGGAAACATTGGATTTTGAGAGGGTGTGTGTGTGTGTGTGTGTGTGTGTGTGTGCGTGCGTGTGTGTGTGCATACGTGCGTGCGTGCATGTGCGCACACGTGTGTGTACACTGCCCCTTATGCATGATCATTTTAACCAAAGAATGTCAGTGCTGATGTACTCATGTGTTCTCTGAAGATTGAGAGGGAAAGAATCCAACACAGCCTCAGAGAACGTGAGAAGGAGGTTCAGATGAGCCGTTCGCGACAGGAGAAGGAGTGGGACAAGGAGAAGGATAATCTGAGGAAGTCGGAGGCCACAGGTCTCTTCAAATCCATGCTAGTGGATCTCGTGAGTCGGTGTGTGTGTGTGTGTGTGTGTGTGTGTGTGTGTGTGTGTGTGTTTGTGTGTGTGTGTGTGTGTGTGTGTGTGTGTGTGCATGTGTGTATGTGTGTGTGTGTGTGTGTGTGTGTGTATGTGTGTGTATGACCGTATGCAATGTTTGCTTCTTGTCAGGTTCGTCGCACTGACCTTACATGGCATGATGGTAGGAAGTCGATGAAGAAGGATCCACGTTGGGAGGGTACCGAGGTCCTGGATCTGGCCGACAGGGAGGCCATGTTCAGACAACACACGAAGGAGCTGGTGGAGAAAAAGAGAAATGCATTCAGAAGACTGCTGAGTGAAACGCCTCAGGTACATACGTAGGCTACAAGGTTTGGTTGTGTGACAACTTACTTACTGTATGTATGTATGTCACCATGTATGTATGTACGTATGTATAACACACTCTATTTTCCTGCTCTTTTTATCTCACCCACCCCACCCCCTCACCCCCGTTCACTCAGCTCTTTAATTTACTTTCATGTACCACCATATTTTAAGGCTGCATCACAAGTTGATGTCAGACCCACAGCCGCTCATCATGGTCACAATTCACATTTAGCATCACCTCATTAATGCCATGTTGGCCGTAGAGCATTTAATAATAACAATACAGTCAGACCTCACTTATCCACACACATCCATTCTGGATGAAATTGTGGATGAAGTGAGGGAACTGGATAAATGAGGGAGCAGTAGTATAGTGTACAGTAGGATTAAGGCATACTTGTTCCAGCAAAAACTACTGCGGAAGGTGAGGGAACTGGATATCTGAGGTGCAGATAAGTGCAGTCTCACTGTATATATATATATATATATATATATATACTGTATGTAATGTATACGGTAGAATGTCTCTGGTAGTGTGTACTGCATCCAACACACGTACTGTACATACAGCATAACATGCACCGTTACTTGTCGCCAGTTCACCAGTCTGAAGTGCAGAGTACCATAAACCTCTACCTTTCTTCTTCTCTTTGTGTGTAGATTAGCCTGACACTGTCTTGGAGAAAAGCAAAGAAACTGATAAAGAATGACTCCCGGTATGAGAAGTTCGGTGAATCTGACAAAGTAAGTCTGTAGGTGTGTTTAGCAGTGCAATGTATTTTGTGCAGACTCACAATTGTATACACACACACATGCACGCACGCATGCAGGAAACACACACATATGCATGCATGCATGCACACATGCATGCACGCACGCATGCACACACGCATGTACACACGCATGTACGCACACACACATGCACACACATAACACACACACACACACACACACACACACACACACACACACACACACACACACACACACACGGTGCTCACATGTATGCAGAAATGCTTGCACTTATGGACTATATATACTGCAAATACTGTACTTAAAATGGCTTAATACATTCCAATACACCTGTAGGATCGCGAGGAGGAGTATGATCAGTACCTCTTGGAGAGGATGACCACCGCAAAGCGGGAATTCAAGCAACTTTTAAAAGAAGTGAAGATTATCACTTATAAGTCAAAAGGTATGATTCAGGAGTCCAAAAAGCACTTAAAGGACATTACAGAGGTATTAAAGGTCGGTAAATTCATTGCAGCTGACTCCTGGGAGGGGGGGGGGGTAACGGACCATCCTTATTCCCATTCCCATTCCCATTTTGTGCAGAATGACCAGAGATATTTGGTTTTGGACTGTGTGGCAGATGAAAGGGAAGAAATCATGATGGACTACATTGAAGACTTGCATGAAAGAGGGCCCCCTCCACCTCCGACAGCCACTGCAAGGTCGGAAAGACCAAAAAGGGTGTAGACTTTTCTTTTTTTTACAACCAGCATGAATAAACCCTGTTTCAAAATACTGTACACTGATGTAGATGTGGGCATGCATACAGTTTGAAAATTATCATTCGCTAAGAAAAAATATCCGGAAACTTAGTACTTGACTGTCTGTACTGTACAGTGAAGTGTGGGATGTCTACACGTGATCCATTTATTGCGCGTCTACGGTTTCGTGTTGCGTCACTCACAAAAATGGCAGCCAAAATTGCAGAGTCACGGTACCGCGCTATACGTATACCTGCAGTATAAAGTAGCTGTGCTTGTGTAATTTAGCTGAGTCATATATGCAATCTAAAGGGTTGCCAGACCAAACCAGCATGTTGTCAGAAGAGCTCCCTGTCGCTGTTCCTCGAGTACTCTTTTCAGAAGAAGTGATAGTTAAGATTCCATTGGATCCGCAGAACATCCAAGTAAAAATCTGCTACTCCATCAATGAACACACGCATGAGATGTTACGTACTAGAGAGGAACCAGTTGGTAATGTTCTGCGTCGCATAGGTATCAGAGTAGATCAATCTTTACGAGGAAGTACAAAGAAAAAGAAAGCCATGAGAACGAAAGATCGTGATGCTGCTCAAGTTAACGAAGTCCTTCTACTTGTTGGCGGGAAACCCATTGATGAAAGTACGCCAAATTCCTCTGCTTGGGTGGAAGGGGCCGTACTGCAAGTTGGAAGTCAAAAGAGTAGGGTGCGTGTGAATCCTCCGGCTGTAGTAAATCTGGACATTTCCACCTACTGCATGGCGGGACACGCAGTTGTGGCGCGTGTGGATGTGGAATTCGCGGACGTTTCGAAGTCTCTGTGGACATGGAGGCGATGTGACGACACTAACGACCTATTTGATCCGAAATCCCACTGCACTCGCCATTGGTCCATTGTTGGTAATGAGTGCATATACTGGCCAACTCAAGAGGATGTTGGACACCGACTTGTCGTTGAATGTGTACCTGTGAGCACCAACGGGGATCATGGTGCTTCTCAAAAGTGTTGGACACAAGAGGTCATCACTCCACCAACAAACCCATTCCCGTGTGCAAAAATCCATGCCCGTACACCCAACTTCTTGGATGCCGACCACCTGAGGGTGGTCTCCTATAACATACTTGCTGATGTGTATGCTAGTAGTGAACACGGACGGGAGAATCTCTACAGTTATTGCGCCCACCACAGTGTGGATCCCCTTGCTATTGACTATCGACAGTGTTTGATTGAGTGTGAGTTGTTGGGTTATCATGCAGATATCATTTGCCTTCAGGAATTGGGGGAGAGATGTTATAACCAGTATTTGCAGCCAGTACTGGAACAGAAGGGGTTTTCATGCCACTATAAGATGAAGGAAGGACAGGTGTGTGTGTGTGTGTGTGTGTGTGTGTGTGTGTGTGTGTGTGTGCGTGTGTGTGTTTGTGTTTGTGTGTGTGTGTGTGTGTGTGTGTGTGTGTGTGTGTGTGTGTGTGTGTGTGTTTGGGTATGTGTATGGATGTGTGTTTGAATTAACATTAGGTAAATACAAGACGTATTCATTATATGTGTTGTTTTTCTTTCTTGATAGGTCTTAGAAGGTGTAGGTATTGCACTGAGGAAGGCAAGACTGGAGCCTGTTGAACAGATTGGAATTTCATTTACTGAATTCCTGTTAAAGGACCCAAGTGCTGAAGGGCTCCTCAAGGAGCTTCGTCGCTACCCAAGACTTCTTAGCTTCTTAGCAGGCAAGCACAGTGTTGTGCTCATTGTCATTGCAAAGGTTGTCTCTGAAACGGTTGACATGGAAACAAAGGAATTAGAGGGAGTGCTTAGAAATGGGAATCTCTCTACTCATTCACGATATGTTGCTGTTGCCACCACACACCTGTACTACCACCCAGAAGGGGATCATATCCGACTGCTACAAACTCACATAGCTGTTAGCATCATCAAGAGGGCCATTGACAACTTTCAGGTGAAAATGGCTATCAGAGGTGAACGTAATTTTGTTGTTGCACCCATTTTTACAGGTGACTTCAATAGCAGTCCCTTGAATGGTGTTTACGAGTACTTTATCAATGGGAGTGTTGAAAAGGAGCACAGTGATTGGAAAGCAGCTCCAATTTATGAAACAGTCAAATACCGTAAGCACCTCCAGTGGGTGGCAGAGCGTGGATCAAAACTTTCAAATTCTGTTCAGGGGGGTGAAAATATTTGTGATGTTGTGCCTGACATGTTGGCCAATGCAGGTATCCCAGAGCCTAGAACCATTTTCAATGTGACAGCAGACTTGCCACATCCTGAGGCGTTCCCAGGAATTGCGCTCGACCACCCGTTTCAGTTTGTCTGTGCGTCCGGGCTACCCATGTACACTAACTTTACAGCAGGATTTGTCGATACCCTGGACTACATTTATGTGGATGGCACCCACTTCGATGCCAAAGAGGACAACCTCTTTCCCACCCATGAAGATGTTATTGAGAACAAGGCACTGCCTTCGTACAAGTTCCCATCTGACCATATAGCTTTAATTTCGGATCTAAAATGGAAATAGGAACTTCTCTTCCTGCATGAATTGTAAAGAATTTGTTATGTTTCAGTTGAATTATTACTGTGTATTAAATTTGGTATCACATAGCCACAGTGAAGTGGGTCTGGTTTCAAGACTAATACACATGCACTCCATATTTACTACAAAATATTATAGCAAGTATAATAATAAAAGGTGAATTGGATGTACTCAATAAAAATATATTAAAGTAAGAGTGCACGTGAAACTTCTGTACTCTGAAACCCTCTAAACTGTGGGTGTGTTAGGGTGGGATAGGAAATCATATTTGCCTGAGGAGCCGGGCTGCTACTAAGGCACCCAGTGTTTCAAGTCCTGCTCTCTTAAATCTGAAGGTTCTCCAAACTGAACATTTGCTTTGGTCCTGATCGAGAGGGTGTCATACATGGGTTGAGGTTTAGAGTGTATATACAGTAGAAACTCGTTATAAAGAAATCTCTTACAGTGAATTTCTGGATATAGTGAATATATTCATTCATGTGAACCAGTTAATATTCTACTATGAAAGTGTAACTGGTTATAGTGAATTTCTGATATAATAAAGAAAGTTTCAGTATCCCCTGTGATTCGCTATAATGAGTTTCCACTGTATATAATAATTATGGTCCCAACCCGTGTAGACCAGACAGCTAACCTTGCCTGGTGACGTCAGCATAATAAAGGGTTAGCTAGCTGTCCAGTCTACACATATAAATAGCGCTTTTAAGAGTGTACATTCAGCGGGTCACTGATGGCATAGCGGCGGAGTGACTGGCTTGTCATACACGAGCGCGCGAGTTCGAGTCCTGACAGCGGCACTTTTTATCTTTTTTTTTCTCCCTATTACCTAACTAGCTTAACTATAAATAGAGCTTTTAATAGTAAATATTCAGAAGGTCCTCGATGGCTTAGCGGCTAGCGATGGTGACATGTAGTGCTGAGGTTATGGGTTCGATTCCCTCGTCAGACGGGTTTTTCGGATTTATTTCTGAAAAAAAAATCCTGTCCCTCAGTGGTCAGTTGCAATACTCCTGTACAAAGAACCGTATGGGGGGAGCTTTGGGTCTCGCAGCTGGTCTCCCACACTACTAGTCTTCTCAATATCCTTGAGAGTGAGTGTTAACTCCCACAATAGCTCTAATGACCTGGGGTCCTCTTTTTGGTCATGAATGCCGTTTTTTTCCCCTACTATATTTACTGATGTAGTTATACTGGTGAGTTATATATGAGTGACAAAGGTTTCATTTTAAATTTATTTTCTGTCTTTTTTTTAGCTATATATAGTGAATCAGACTTGCATACTTACAGGGGTATTGCAAGGGAGGGAAGGATGTTGAGAAGATTTTTGTAGTGTGGGAGATCAGCCGCAAGACCCAGGATGCATGTTGTTTGCTTAGCTTGAGAATTCTTTGAAAGAGTTTTGACTCTAGTGCATCATAAACATTCATCTCAAGAAGTACATGTCCATGCATGCTTCATGCATGACATGCATGCTTCATGCATGACATGCATGCTAAACATTCAAATTACAATGCAGTTAGACCATTCAATGGCATGTAGTCAATCTGCATGTGTATAGATAAAGTGAATGCATTTTGCAACTTGAGATATTCATGTGGCTGGATTGCAGTTGTGACACAGGCTGATGTTTATAGGAATGGTTTCAAATTAATTGTTGGTAAATGATATTGTGGCATATCATGCTTATAAGGACAAGTCACCTGCAGAGCATCTGGAGCAATAAGGATTGCATGTGATATGTACTGTGCACTTGGGCAATGACTCAATCTGCACCTGTAACAATTATGAATATACGTATTTGCTCACAATATGCATTCTTAACCGAATATTATTGGTCCAAAATGTTTTGAAGATGTCTTCCAACACCAGGAAAACATATTTCAGCCAAGCATGGCATTCAGGGTCATGTCTGCTCGGGGTGTAAACGAAACTCCCATTGGCAACGTAAATAATTAACCTTGCTAAACTATTCGGTAATCAGGTAGAATAATACAAGCTGACACTCCAGAGCATGGGATAAAAAGCAACCAAGTTACCATACTGAATGTTTGTACACACATATATAAGCCAGTGTTGCTGTAGTATTGTGTGCAATGTGGGCATGTGTGCACTGGGATCAGTGCGACTGCTGGAGCCACTTGGCCAGTTCGTCTGCCTCATTGTGCCTCCACGCACTCCAGTCCACTATGCTCAGCTCAAGTGTTCTAGCCTGTAGAGTATGAAGAAGTACACACATATTCTGTTAACAAAGATTGCCATTGTGTTTAGCTGTGCACACTGCAGCTTTGAAAGTTGGGCTTATCATAGAGCCACACAGACACTGCTGCCCGCACATGTAAGTAACAGTCATACAGGGTTATATAAGTAGGTGTACTTTAGCAAAATGATGATGGCAATGCCACATGTAAAGCACACATGCAAACACACACACACACACACACACTCACACACACACGAGCATGTATGTACACACACACACACACACACACACACACACACACACACACACACACACACATTGATGGCACCTTTAGGATACTTATTTCTTCACTCGAGAACATCTTTTTAGGACTTTTACTCCCACAGCAAAGGAAGAGCATGGCATGTAGACACCACTGGACCTACATGCAAGCACACAACACACATGACATTATGCTTTCTCATGCCTTAACACAGGTCTAAATAACACTCACTATAGATTGATCCTGAGATGATAACAATTGGATTAAAACTTTCGGAAGGTGACACTCTCTACACGAAACAGGACAGTAGAACAAACTCAGTGAAATAACTCAGAGTTTCCCTGAATATGAGGTTGGCTGCGGTCAATTCAAGTATGCTGCATGTACGTATGTGATACAGAACAGCTCATCTCAGTCAACGACATGAACTTGTCACATCTACCTCCCAAATTTCACTTGCCCTCGTACACAGAATGATCCAGGAAGAAGTAGTACAGTGAATCCTCTGTAATCTGACACCTCTATAATCCGACATTCACTTTTATCCGACTATCTTACGTATAAGGTACAGTCACCGTAATATAATTACAGTATATTTATAGTCACTCCACAATCTAACAACTTCCTAATTTGACACCTTTTCAAGCCCCATTGGGTGTCAAATTAGAGTTTAACTGTAGTGTGGTGCCTACATGTAGAGGGAGAACGTACTGTATGAGGTGAGCAACCCTTTGATCTCCTATAGCACTCTGAAGCATCTCACTGAGAGTGGAGAGAATGTCCTGTGCAGAGGAAAACTGCATGCGTGTATGTGTAGCATTGCTACTAGTGTTAAATGAAAAGATGTGTGTGTGTTTGTGTGTGTGTGTGTGTGTGTGTGTGTGTGTGTGTGTGTGTGTGTGTATGTGTGTGTGTGTGTGTGTGTGTGTGTGTGTGTGCGTGCTTGTGTATACATAAGCTAGTACATTGATAAATACACTGCACCAGTAATGAATTCATCTCTACTCTCTATTTATTTGCACAGTCCACATCTGATTCAACAAAGTAAACAGTACAAACTTGCTGTAGTGAGGCAGCATCTTCACTCAACAAGAGGTGGGAGAAGGGAGGGAGGCATTTCTCAGCAGCGAAAACAGCGGCATCACATCCTCCTGGAGGTAACGGGGAAAACCACACATATCATGCTTGAAGTACAGTACAATGGTCATATGGTTCCTTGGGTAATTCACATTCACAGATAAACTAGTTTCTAGAAATTATGTTGGATAAAGCAGGTGTTGGATAAACCAGGTGTATGACAAATCAAGATAATCTACACACAATTAAAAAGGGTGAATCACAAGAGATTTCTTGATAAACAAGGGTTCAGATAAGTTAGCATCGGATGAACCGGGTCGCGCTAGTCTTGCGTAGCCAGACTCTCAACTTAGCTTCTTGAACTTTTTAGAATGTTGCCCAGAAGGATCAAAGAGGTTTGGGTGTGGCTACATGAGACTAAGTTGCGCTGTATATCTATGGCTTATTAAAATATCACCAGTTACCATTATAAGCCACTCATGCATCCCTCCAGATTGACCTCTGCCACGTTTGTAACAACATGACCTTTGTGTATCTTGCATTCTCTCTATTATATGAATGACATTGTATAGTATTCTTACAGCAAAAGCTCACTTACCCACACCTCAGATAGCCAGTTCCCTCACCTTCCGCAGTAGTTTTAATTGAAACAAATCTGCAATAATCCTACTGTACACTATACTACTACTCCCTCATTTATACAGTTCCCTTGCTTTATCCACAATTTCATCCAGAACAGATGTGTGTGGATAAGTGTGGTCTGACTGTATTATGCAATTATTACTAATCTATTGTGCCTGGCATTCAAGCATGATTGCTGTTTAATTGTGATAATTTCTATAAAGTTCAATCAAATTATTAGCCCCTCACTGGTCCAAATTAGATGCCCAATGTCTTTTACTGCTCTTTTTCTCTCCTCTAGACTGTAAGAAGAGTCAGAGTTGACAAAGACTCCACACAGTTCGGTGATGGCCGCCTTTGTTTCGTCTTCGCTGCCTGCATCACAATCTGCTTGCGGATGCACACTGCTTCCTGATGTAGAGGTAACAGTGAGTGAATAAACTGAATTGAGTATCACAGATACATGCATACACACACATGTAGCATCACAGGTACAGATACACACACATGTGGCAACACAGGTACAGATACACACACATGTAGCATCACAGGTACAGATACGCACACATGTAGCGTCACAGGTACAGATACACACACATGTAGCATCACAGGTACAGATACACACACACATGTAGCGTCACATGTACAGATACACACACATGTGGCATCACAGGTACAGATACACACACATGTAGTGTCACAGGTACAGATACACACACATGTAGCATCACAGGTACAGATACACACACATGTAGCGTCACATGTACAGATACACACACATGTGGCATCACAGGTACAGATACACACATATGTAGCGTCACAGGTACAGATACACACACATGTAGTGTCACAGGTACAGATACACGCACATGTAGCGTCACAGGTACAGATACACACACATGTAGCGTCACAGGTACAGATACACACACATGTAGTGTCACAGGTACAGATACACACACATGTAGCGTCACAGGTACAGATACACACACATGTAGCGTCACAGGTACAGATACACACACATGTAGCATTGCAGGTACAAATACACAGATTGAGTGCATAAATGCAATTCCAGGTAAGTGGAACTCCCCCACATACACAGAGAGAGAGACATAAATCGTTAAGAAAACAATAAGATCACAAATCCAGGGGTACATTTGGGGGAGAGGACTCTTGTGGGTTTGCTGGCCAAGTATATCACTTTATGATCGAACCTTTCCTAAATGATCTGGACGTTCTCCTCACAAAATGCAAAATATTGTCCATTTCGACCACCATGCAGCTACAACAACCACAGGGAGATCTGCTGGTACAAATCTCAGCTGCCTTCACTTCCCCTTCAGAGAAGCAAACGAAAAAGTGCCATAAAATATACATGAATAGATGCATACATTTACCTAAAAGGATACAATACATCTAATTAAAAAAGAATACATGTCTTTATGTTCGTTAAACTAAACCTGAAGCAGTGGAACCAAACGTGATCTAAATTCTTCGTACTACCATGGCTACGTGTACCAGGGGCACGTGCGCAGGACGCCAAAGAGGGGAATTTCCATTGAAAAATGGCTGCTCGAAGGACATCTGAAAAATCTCCGGAAAAATCCGTCCTATACAATTCTCCTCTCGGTCCCTTGATGCTA
>CAUJGJ010000277.1:1143400-1148400 GCA_963170055.1 Halisarca cf. caerulea | reverse complement strand
ACACACACACACACACACACACACACACACACACCTTTGAATATGTCAACTCTCGTCCTTGTTCATCATGGACCATAACCCCATCAATGAGTTCTCTATACATAAATTAAGGTTAGTTGTGGGTAGTCTCGCGTGGCCAGCCCCTTTTTCCTGTTCTCTGCACTTCCGTTTGAGGAGTGCAGAGAACAGGAAAAAGGGGCTGGCCACACGAGACTAAGTTGTGGGTGTGTATACTACTCATAATATTGTACAAGAACATATAGAGTATTCACACAGCTACACATACAACCCATGGACACACTGAGATGTTACACACACATGTACGTACACACACACACACACACACACACACACACATCCATGTGCATGCATACACACACACACACACACACACACACACACACACACACACACACACACACACACACACAATGGGTACACCAACCTTTGTCGCATCAATGGGATGTTAGTACAATTTGCTGCTGCTACGGCAACAAATGGAACCCAACGAGCAACTATAGGTGGGGCTCTCTACACAAACACATGAAGGAGAATCGTTAACTATTGAAAATTGTAAACTATTGAAAATCACCAACTATTGAAGTCATAAGGCAAAAGACAAGTATTGGATACATCTGGTCTTCATTCAATATTTCTAGCAATTGTGAATTCCAATAAATAAGAAATTTTATTTCACAGCAAATTCAACACCCGGGCTAACAAGATCTACGTACCTAAGGACTGGATAACACAATTGCTCAAACACAATTTACTTCACATCAAATTGCATAATATTTACACAATTAAAATCCAAAGCACAGTGTAACTCTTCATCTTGGTTGGACTCACTTTGACCACGGCATTGAGGCTCACGGCAACTACTGTAGCTGCTGAGCTTGCTCCCAAGTAGGCTTGCAGGATCTGCCTGAGATTGTGTAGCGAAGATGATAGTTACTGTACCATTTGTGCACAAAATTATTCTTCTGCATATATTATATAAACCCATGTTTACAAACACACACACACACATACACACACACACACACACATGCACACCACACACACACACACACACACACACACCACACACACACACACACACACACACACACACACACACACACACAGACACACAGACACACACATACACGTTCTAGCTGCTGACATACTTTCCAGTAATCTCTGACTTCGCATTGCGATTTGTGTAGTTGACAAGTGCATTAAACGACTGATTAATCCACTGAACTGTAATAACCTCCAAAGGAGTTCTATAAAATACACACAATCCACATTACAAATTACAAATATAATAACTGATCATTGTACAGGATTCAGCACTACTTAGAACCCTGCATTTGGTGCCTTCAAACTAAGAATATGATATTTGTGTGTGTGTGTGTGTGCGTGTGTGTGTGTGTGTGTGTGTGTGTGTGTGTGTGTGTGTGTGTGTGTGTGTGTGTGTGTGTGTGTGTGTGTGTGTGTGTGTGCACTGCAGGAACTAGAATCACTTCTGTCTACATTTAATACCATTTTTGTGCATGGGTGTTGCAGCTTTGTTTACTAACACTAAGTGATATTTACTAACAATAGGTCATATTTACTAACAAGTCTCATCCACACAACCCCAACAGCACACATACATACGTACACACACTGCTTATTGATGACATCATGCCACACACACACACACACATGCACCAGGTACAGATGTGCATGACTGATTTCACGAATATTCACAGTAGCCTAATCTCTCCAGCCAATGGGTCTGTAGTATCATCATAGGTACTCTATACTACGCAGTATAGAGTGTTTATGGTAACATCAATCCACGCATACTGTGTGCAATAGTTCCATTTCTTAAATTCTACATGTGTGTCATTTTATTCTCAGAAACCTCTGGCTAAAGGCCTTCCCAGTTTAAATAAGTTTCCTATCCTATCATCCAGTTACTATGGCAAGAACACTATACTCCTGAGGTGGATGGTTGTATGATGGTAGGAGTTGAGATGTTTAACTGCACTGACTTGTAAAAGGCGAGCATGGTGCCAATGATGACCATCCCAGCGGGGAGTTGGGCGGACATTCTACCCAGCCATACCATCTTCTCTCCGCTATCGGGATGAAATGCAGAGTCGTACAGGACCTTTGCCTTCCGAAGCTCATCGTGAGACATTCCTGGAGGTATACGTCCTTCTCTACAAGAATGTAAATGGGAATAAAGACATAGGGTAAATCAAGGTAATTTGGAATGCTGGGGTAGTTTGGGACAGGGCCTTTACTGGTGCTATGATTAAGCTCAGCTGCTACTGCTGAACTCCCAATTCTCAAAAACAACAATAACGAGCAATAATGTGTGCTGCTTGTATTTTATACTGCTTCTGACCCGTATTCCTGAATTACCCCACTGGACCTACACAGGCTTGATTAGGAGTTAGGGACAAACCTCGCGTTTTGGACAATTTTTGCTGTTTCTTCGAGTTTCTTACTAGATGTAAGTAAGAGCAACGCATTTGTTCTGCTTAAAAAATGCCTGTATCGTCCATAAAACGTACTCTGATCATATACCGGTTCGTCAATATCGAAAGCCTTGTGTTGGCCCGCTGCCATTTTCGACTGTGTCTATGGGTTCACCGAGGGAAAATCCCTAACGGTGAATAAAATGGCTGCATCCACGTGACTCCCTGTACCCCTGTACAGTCATCATGGGCAACAAGTCCTCTCACTGCGATAGCGACGACTCCGTAGAGCATATCGAGAGGACAACCAAAAGCGAAGTGTCTGGACTGGGGCCCTCTCACAATGATTTCGAGGAAACTCTGAAAAATTATGAGAATCCTTGCACTGAAGAAGTAGAGGATGCGCCATCTTTCAACATTAAAGATGACGCTTCTTTAGTAAGTCTGTCCAGCTTCATAGTGTATGACTATGCAATCTGTATATGACTTTTGTTGCGTTGCTGAATTTTATGGTCAGTTATCTGGACTAATGAATTTTTTTATCATAATATTATATAATAATAATGATATTATTATTATGATATGCATAGCCATGGTTACGAATTCAATTATCATACCCACCCACCCATACACACACACACACACACATGCGCATACTATTGTTGTAATACTAAATATTTAATACGTGAATATTCTACCACCCCTAATGTATGTTAATGTTGGTCTTTCTCCCTCTTCTCAGCTCAATGATATTAGTGGAGGGCTGAGGAGAGCTCTAGCTAAACGTGATGTTGAGTTGCTCAAAGTGAAGCTGGGGGAATTGGACCAACTACGAGATGACCTGAGATACGTGTTCAGTGTAGAGTGGTTGGTGCAGTACCTCGAGCGAGCAGTTAGCTCTGGGTTCCCCCAGGCTGTCACCCTCTTCCTCCCTTACATTCGCAATCCCGATAATCCACAGATCAGACATGCCTTACAGATACAGGCTAACATTGCCTCACAGCAGGGACACTACGACATTGCTCTTGCTCTATGCAGATACCACCCTGTGTGCCTGCAACAGGCACCTTCGGGGGACAGCCCTATCATCCCGGCTGCAAAGAACGAAAGAGGCTACGATTTGCTCACGTACCTCGTAGAAAATGGCATATGCGTCAATTTACAAAACTCAACAGGCACAACTGCACTCCACAATGCTGTGAGATCCCAGTGTGTGAAAAATATCGAATTTCTCTTGGAAAACCGAGCCTGTGTAAATCTGCCCGACAGCAGTGGTACCACTCCCAAAGACATTGTCAGCTGTACTTCTCTGGATGACACCTTATCAGAAGCAGCTGAATATGATGACCATCCATCTCTAGAAGAGGCCTCTTTGTATCTTGCGGCTCGCACAGGTGACCCTGTTCTTGTTCAGAATGCTATTGACACCGGCCTCAGTGTGAACACACAGTGGGTGGGTGGCAAAACAGCCCTGCATGGAGCTATTGAGAGTACCAGTGGAAAAAGTGTTGTTCTTGTAAAGTGCCTCCTGGAGAATGGAGCAAAGATTCTCCCAACGGCTAGTGATCCTCTACTGTTTGTGGTGAACTTTGCCTTACATCGTTCCCACTACCGTTCTGCCCACCTTCTCTTGGAGTGTACCATTGCAGAGCTACAAGAACAGAGTGAAAAGGAGAGTCTGCCTTGGGATACTCTCTGCAAAAGTTTCTCTCACACACTTTTTCTGACTGCAAGGTTTGGATTCTTGGAACTTGCTGACCATCTAATTCAACTTTGTGATATTGTTCCAGGCCTGTCCTTTAGTTGTTATGTATACAAAGACCAACTAAAGCCCATTCATGTTGCTGCCAAACATGGAAAAACATCTTTCCTTACTGCCATTATTAACCAAGGGGAAAGTCCCACTAGTAAAGATCACCATGGCAACACTCCACTACATTACTGTGCATATTACGGGTATATTGACACTGCCAAGTATTTGCTAGGTTTTGAGACAGTAGACATAAACTCTACCAACAACTTTGGCTGCACACCTCTTTACACTGTTTTGCACAAGAAGATCTACTCAGATGAAGTGGAACAGTGTTTGGAGAAGAGTGTTATATTTCTTGTTTTGAAAGGAGCAAAGCTCGTTGCACCAGGCGGTCAAGTCTGTGAACTGAGGGAGCAGAAAATTGATGCAGAGTTCAACGAACGCTGGTCCTTTGTTTCTCCACATACAAGAAAGCTCATATTATCCCTAAGGGAATACGACCCTCCTCTAAAGCTGGCAGAAATATGCAGACTAAGAGTTCGGTCTCTGATTACAAACCCTTCTGATGGGGCTTTTCTGTCCCTCCCTTTACCGCCTGTAATTATGTCCTTCCTAAGATGTGATTAATTGTGTTATTTCAGGGATTAATTTTATGTAATATATTAATATTTTGGTATGAAACTTGGAATCATTCCTCATTTGTTAAATAATCACTGTGTTTATTGCTAATTAATATTGTCTTGTAGATTATTGGCAGCTTATCCTTAATGTACCTGTGCATATGTATTACT
>CAUJGJ010000277.1:1128400-1140900 GCA_963170055.1 Halisarca cf. caerulea | reverse complement strand
AGTTTGGAACTGAATGCCTACGTGGAGACGTGGGAGCCGGTGATGCCACTGCTTTCCCGCAAGCTTTAGGACTAGCAGCTGCTTTTGACGAAGATCTCATGTTTCGAGTTGCGGAAGCTACGAGCGTGGAAGTGAGAGCTAAGAATAATTTCTATCTAAATCACTCGGACTACAGTTTCCACCATGGGCTATCATGCTGGTCTCCTGTCATAAACATAGTGCGTGACCCACGATGGGGGCGTAACCAGGAGACCTATGGGGAAGACCCATTCATGAATGGTAAGTTGGCACAGGCTTTTGTTCAAGGACTGCAAGGTAACAACACAAGATATTTCCGGACAGTTGCAGGCTGCAAGCACTTCGATGCGTATGGCGGTCCGGAAAATATCCCAGAGCTTCGATTTGGCTTCAATGCTGAAGTGTCAGACATTGATCTGCACATGACGTTTCTGCCTGCTTTCCAAGCATGTGTTGAAGCCGGTTCCTTCAGTGTGATGTGTTCCTACAATGCTGTCAATGGTATCCCAGCATGTGCAAGCAAAACACTCCTGACAGATGTTCTACGAAACACCTGGAACTTCGAAGGCTATGTTGTAAGTGACGAGGGTGCCTTAGAAGACATTGTCTATGGCCACAACTATACAAAGACTTTTGTTGCGGCAGGTGCGGCGGCTGTCAATGCTGGCTGCAATTTGGAAGATGGAAATTTTGCCTACAATGTTTTTTCAACCCTGGGTGATGCCGTGAAACAGGAACTTGTCAGTGAAAACACCATTAATGATTCTGTTTATAGGTTGTTCTTATCCCGGATGAAACTTGGAGAATTTGACCCACCTGGCATGAATCCATACAAGAAGCTTGGTTTGAGCCAAGTGGCTAGTAAAGAACACAAAGAACTCTCTCTTGAGGCAGCTATGAAATCCTTTGTCTTGTTGAAAAATGACAAACAGCTTCTTCCCTTAAATGTAGGAGACATGAAAATTGCTGTAGTCGGTCCTTTCTCCAATCGTCCTGACCTCCTCTATGGAGACTACCCACCTGATGCTCTGTTCACTGTAACCCCATTTGTTGGCATAAAGGGTGCACAGAAGGGAGATGTAGTCATGGAAGAGGGTTGTGTTGGACCACAATGTCCCTCACTCAACAAGGAGGCTGTTGCCAAGGCAACAAGTGTGTCTGATGTTGTAGTCCTCTGTCTGGGTCTTTCTCAAGAAATTGAAAGTGAAGGGAGAGACAGAAAGGATATTTCTCTACCAGGTCTTCAGTTGGAGCTGATGCAGTATGTTTCCAGTTTGGGAAAGCCAGTGGTTTTGATTCTCTTTACAGCTGGTCCTGTCGACATATCATGGGCAAAGGACAACGTTCCCTCTGTTCTGCTGGCGTTTTACCCAGCACAGTCAGCTGGTACTGCTCTAGCCAATGTTCTGTTTGGAGATTACAATCCTGGTGGGCGTCTACCAGCAACATGGCCTTTGTCAATGAAGGGTTATCCCCCCATTACAAATTACTCCATGACTGGAAGAACATATCGATATCAGGAAGCAACTGTACCACTTTATCCCTTTGGCTATGGTTTGTCCTACACCAACTTCACTTACAGCAACCTAAAGGTAGTTCCTAGTGAGGTCAAACCTTGTCAAAACGTTTCTATCAATGTGACCATCACAAACACGGGCTCACTTCAAGGTGACGAAGTTGTTGAGCTGTACTTGAAGCGAAACGACTCTGTGTATCCATACCCCAGAGTGTGGTTGGTTGGGTTTGGCCGATATTCTCTCAACAGTGGGTCTTCTGTGACTGCTGGGTTCACAATTGTGTCAAGACAGATGAGTGTGTATGACACCAAAATGTCTGCCATGGTACTGGAGCCAGGGGTTTTTCTTGTGTATGCGGGCGGACAACAACCAGGCCAGACCACCAGCACAACCTCAAATGTCCTGCAGGGTTCCTTCAATCTATCTGGAGCAGCCACCAAGCTGTCCTCCTGCTAGTTTTCTAGTTATCTGCGTGTTTAGTTTCCCATTTATAATCATAGATACTGATTCACGCACCCTTGCATCATACAATTTTGTACAGCTAATTTATGCAGTTACATTGCAATTTCCAATAATTTAATACAGATTATTACGTGTACGAATGAATATTGTATGATTCTGACAGCGCGAAAATGCCGAGATTCATGTATTTAGCGGGTGTCTGTGCCAATATTGCCCATTTAGCCAAGGTAAAAGAAGAGTGGATTGTCTGTGTACAACTTGAATCGTTAAATGTTCTTTGTACGCTTTTTTAATAGGTATCTCCCAGGACGACGTCGACTGGGATACTCGCAAGAACAGCTGCCACATCTGTCAGCGTAAGTTGGGACAGACTGTGGGTGGAGGCAGGCAGGCACACACTGTGGTTATGTGCCTACTTGAATAAAAAATGATCGAAAGTCTACATAAAGATAAGGCAATAATGATGATATCCCCCCCCCCCCCCCACACACACACACATGTTAATTACCAGGGTCTGATTCTTTTTGATTCATTACAATTTTTTAGATCTAAAAATAAATTGTGTTTTGCACAGTATACGTAACTTGTGTACCTTATATGGATAGTACTTTTGGTAAGCAATAACATATGAAAATTTGAGTAATTTGCAGGCAATTATGTGCACATTCATCCACTGACCGAGGAAATGTCTTTCCTCCATCGGTCTACAATTGTCTGAGGCTGGTATTGCGTGTATGAATGGTGTGAGAGGAGGAACAGTTTTGTTTGAATATTCTGTCTTAGATCTGTTATATGTTCGGAGAAGCCGGCTCATTCCAGAACTAAAGTAGAGCCTCCCATAGTGGGCTCTCCCAAATAGGGACATGATATAATAACCTTTCTACAAAGGACATGGCTTACGGTCCCAGTATAATTCCTACAATACATTTTGAACCTTCCAAAAAGGAAACCCTCCCTACAAAGAACAAATCAGCTGAACTTACGTGTTGTCCCCAAAATGTCCTTTATATGGAGGTTCCACTGTAGTCTAATCTGAGGTATTAATACAGATTTCTGTCCCCATCCCCCTTTCCATTTCACTTCTGAATCTAATAGGACTCAAAGTCGAAATCAAAGTATGGTGGTCGACATGTCGTGACACTGATACCAGGTGACGGAGTGGGGCCTGAGCTAGCTGTGTGCGTTAAGGAGGTGTTTAGGTAAGGATCTCAGTGTGTGTATGTGAAAGCTTGTGTGTGTGTGTGTGTGTGTGTGTGTGTGTGTGTGTGTGTGTGTGTGTGTGTGTGTGTGTGTGTGTGTGTGTGTGTGTGTACAACTGACTGTATACATGTGTACACACTGCATCATACATGTAGACTTGAGTGCACATGAGTCTGTACATTGCCCCCGGGTGTGATATGGTTGTCCATCCTCCTCTTGTAGACAGGCTAACGTCCCTGTTGATTTTGAGGAAATCAGCATCAGGTGAGTAGTGTATTGGCAGGGCTTCATTTGGGGGAGGGGGCATTCACTCCTCATTGGCAGTACCCTGCTCCCTCATGGAATTGATAGATACTGTATTCAAAAATCATGGTTAGCCCATGGCCACACACTGAAAGACAGCACTAAAGTCAATCGATCAAACTTCAAAATATGAGATCCTCTCAGAAGAGTCCACATGCATGCAACAGTTTGTGAATCCCCTTTGTCATAAAGGGAAAATGAGGATTGTGCAGGGAGTGCCTGCCTTGAAGTCTCCTTGTTGGCTACATGCTGTTGTTGTGTAAAACTATATACTTAATGTGGAGCCCACTTAGTGCTGAAGTATAATTGTTTTCCATTTACTCCTAGTTTATTGTACGTGTATTTAATAGTGTCAGGCATGCTGTCAGTACTACGTATGTACTTGTGGATATTCCCCTAGAATCACTCTTGGTGTGTACTGGTTGTTCTCCCATAGTGGTACTCTATCACATGAAGACTGTTTGAACGAAGCAGTAGTCTCTATTGAAAGGAACGGAGTGGGATTGTGTGGTAGGTGTTCTTGTGTGTGTGTGTGTGTGTGTGTGTGTGTGTGTGTGTGTGTGTGTGTGTGTGTGTATGTGTGTGTGTGTGTATTTACATACATACGTATGTACAGTAGGACGGGATTTAATTGTGTATTGCAACAACTGCGTTTAAGGGAATGCACACTAGATTGCGTTTTTAATAATTGTGTTTCCTAACATAACTACATACAGGGCAGGCTATAGTTGGTTATAATGCATTTTTAATATTTGCGCTTTTGCAATTAGCTAGCAATCAGCATTTATTTCACTCTAGCAATTAAAACCCGTCCTATGGTATGTGTTTCTTTGTGGGTTTGGGTGTGAAAGAGGGTGTGTACGCACTTGTGTACATGTGACTCTCCTCACAGGTACTCTGCGAACGCCCATTGGCAACGTAGCACAGAGATCTCTCAATGTCCAGATGAGGTACTGTGAGGCAGCAGATTGTTTGTATGTGACAGTTCTGTATTTTTTATGGGGACAGTGTGTTCTGTACTACGTAAAGTATAGTATATATGTACAGTGGAGCTTGCTTAGTACGTATCTGGTTTAGTACATACTCCTGGATAGTTAGTACTCCTCATTCTGTCCCTGTGTATACAGTACCTCATGTACATACATAAACCAAACCTGATACAGTGAAATCTCCAACAATGGACGCTCCAAAATAAGGACAATCTCTCTACAAAGGACACAGCTTGAGGTCCCAAATATTTTCTCCCTATAGTTCCAATACATTCTGGACTTCCCAATGGAAGATAACCTCCTTACAAAGAACAAAACGACTGCCTCAAAGTGTCCTTATTTATTCCAAGATTCCACTGTAGTGTGTACCTCTGATAAGAAGTACTGATTTCGAGTCCCTTCGAGGTCTGTTCTAAGCAAGTTTTACTGTTTTTCCTTTATGCAGAGTGAGTCTTGACCTGTTTGCCAATGTTGTCCACTGCAAGACTCTACCCAATATACCCACAAGGTTGGCTAAGATGTGGAGTATGCACTTCACACAGAACTAGCACTCTGTGTGTGTGTGTGTGTGTGTGTGTGTGTGTGTGTGTGTGTGTGTGTGTGCACATGAGTGCTTGCATACATGCAAATACTTCGTAAATTACCATAAGCCGATACCCGGTTACAGAGTTTTGTGAACTTGCTTCGGTTACTTCCTTCTCAGACACAAGGATGTCAACATAGCCATCATCAGGGAGAACACAGAGGGGGAGTACAGCGGACTGGAGCACGAGGTGGACTGCAGCCCTACAGACTCCCTTCTATGTTGTAGCTACTGTCTATCATCTCATCAGTCCATTATTCCAAGATTATTCATCATGTCCTCAACCCTTAGTAAATTAGGTGTTACGGGCTAGTCATCCGCATACTCACATACTCATCCACAGTACATTTGTAGTCATCCACATACACACATACACACATACTCATCCACAGTACATGTGTAGGCATCCACAGTACATGTATAGGCATCCACAGTACATGTGTAGGCATCCACAGTACATGTATAGGCATCCACAGTACATGTGTAGGTATCCACAGTACATGTATAGACATCCACAGTACATGTGTAGACATCCACAGTACATGTGTAGGCATCCACAGTACATGTGTAGACATCCACAGTACATGTATAGGCATCCACAGTACATGTATAGGCATCCACAGTACATGTGTAGACATCCACAGTACATGTGTAGGGATCCACAGTACATGTATAGACATCCACATTCACTACACACAAAGATGCTGAGACTGGACTTTGCCCTCCCTTCCTAGAGTGTTTCTGGTGTTGTGGAGAGCCTGAAAATCATCACGCACGAGAAATCCCACCGGATAGCGAAGTTTGCCTTTGACTATGCAGTTCGCCACGGACGGAAGAAGGTCACAGCCATTCACAAAGCCAACATCATGTAAGCCAAATGTTGATCTATCCATCCGTCATCCCCTATTGTCACATCCATCTATTGATCCCATGTGTAAACCATATTTGTCATCTCTCCTATCCATCAATTGGTCATCACAGATCACCCCCTTATTGTAGCATCTATCCGTTAATCTGTGTACTGTACGCATTTGCAGTAAAATGTGTCCATTGATAGGACGCAGTAAAATGTGTCTATTGATAGGACGTGAGGTGTTTTGTACCATTGGTATTCAGACCTGTGTATGGTCTTCCTTATTAGGAAACTCTCTGATGGTCTGTTCCTGAAGGAGTGCGGTGAGGTGGCCAAGCTGTATCCCAACATCACCTTCAACTCAATGATCATAGACAACTGTTGTATGCAGGTGAATGGAGGGGGGGGGCGTGTTGTGGGTGTGTGAGTCAATCTATATGGACATTGTGGCCACTTGTATTACATGCGTGCGAGCACAGTGCAGTATGTGTGGGTACGTTTTGTACGTGTTTTGGTTTACGTATATTGCTTTTCATGTATGTGTATATTTGTATTTGTAGGTCATTACATTTACTCTCTCTCTCTCTCTCTCTCTCTGTGTGTGTGTGTGTGTGTGTGTGTGTGTGTGTGTGTGTGTGTGTGTGCACTCGCGCATACACTCTTACATGAGTCCTGTATGTTGTATATTATGCGCTACAGATGGTGTCTAATCCTTGGCAGTTTGATGTCATGCTTTTACCCAATCTCTATGGCAACATTGTCAGCAATGTGGGGGCAGGGCTGGTGGGTGGGGCTGGCCTTGTGCAGGGCATGAATGTAGGTTGGGACCACATTATCTTTGAGCAAGGAGCAAGACACGCCTTCTCGAGTGCAGCCCAGAGAAACGTAGCTAATCCAACAGGAATTCTTCTCAGCTCAGCTGGGGTTCTGAAACACCTTGGGTAAGAAGCCGGGTGTAGTTTCATTGCAAGTTTTATTCCTATTCTTTGACGGGTATTAGTGGTTCTGTGTACTGTGTGTGTGTGTGTGTGTGTGTGTATGTGTGTGAGTGTGTGTGTGTGTGTGTGTGTGTGTGTGTGTGTGTGTGTGTGTGTGTGTGTGTGTGTGTGTGTGTGTGTGTGCATGTGTGCTTGCTAGTTTGTATTCTGACATATTCCTGATGCGTATGTACTATGAATGTCCTGTTGTAGTCTAAACAAACATGCTAGTATGATCGAAGATGCTGTACTCAAGACTTTGAAGGATGGACAGGTACATATGAGCTAACTTGAAGTATTGTCATGAGTCATTTTGCATTTTATGCAGCATGTTTGACTTATTGCATGCACACATGTGCACACATACACGTACACACACACACACACACACACACACACACACACACACACACACACACACACACATACACACACACACACACACACACACACACACACACACCACACATGCACGCACGGACACACGCATACACACATACACACATGCACACACACGCACACACACACACACACACACACACACACACACACACACACACACACACACACACACACACACACCACACACACACACACATACACACCACACACACACACACACACACACACACACACACACACACACACACACAATCGCATACAAACATGTGTACACACTCCATACTCGCATATACACACATAGTATTATTCCTGATTTTACTTACACAGACTGTGACAACGGATGTAGGTGGTACTGCCACTACTTCAGAATACCTCAATGCCATCATCGACCGACTCTCCTCAGAAGACGTAGATGAAAAGTGACTGTGACAAGAGATGTTTCACGAATACCTTTCATTTCTGCATACTTCATCATTCAATTGTATATAGTATAATTGTCATATATAAATACATACAGTATGCGTGTGGATATGGAGTGCAGTACAACTTGTTCAGTATCTTGATAGATTGCTAAATCTGCTATTGTTATCAGAGTTTACTTGTGGGACTGATTTGTGTACTGTACATGAGGTAGGGACAGAGTGAGGAGTATGTACTAGTCTGTGTACTGTACATGAGGTGGGGACAGAGTGAAGAGTGTGTACTAGTCTGTGTACTGTACATGAGGTGGGGATCACAGAGTGAAGAGTGTGTACTAGTCTGTGTACTGTACATGAGGTAGGGACAGAGTGAAGAGTGTGTACTAGTCTGTGTACTGTACATGAGGTGGGGAAGAAGTGAGGAGTGTGTACTAGGATGAGATACGTGCAGAAAGAGGAATCTAGCTCTATCTACTGCTCTTTGGTGTGGAGTTCATGCTCAAGTACCAATGCTAAGCGCCTTCAACTAGCTCAAAACTATGCAGCAAGAATTATCCTGCGACGGTGCAAATTCTCTTCAGCATCTGAGGCCCGCAGCCAGCTAGGATGGCCCAGTCTAGAGGAGGTTAGGTCCATCTACCTTTGTCGTCTCCTGTCATCCATCCAGGAAAATAGTGCAACACCCTACTTGTGCAGTATGGTGAAGCCTATCTCCAGCTGCCACAATCATTGCACAAGGTCATCTGTGAAGGGCTGCCTCCATCTCTCCCAACCCAAATCGAACTTTGGCAAATCAGCCATTTCATACAGACTTTGTAAACTTTCCCATGTATAAGGTGATACCACATTTTTTCTTTTTTTTTTAATTTTATTTTTTAATTTTATTTTTATTTCATTAAATTTTTTACACCTTGCTACATTGTGTATGTTTGCCTTATTTTGCATGTTCATTGCTTTTTGGATTTCATCTTAGTTTTCTCCCACTTTATAGTTTTCTATTATCTCATCCTTTCATTCATCACACTTTCTTTGCCTTTCTTGCAATAGTTGATATATCACTCTGCATGCTTAAATTTTTTTTCTTTTCTTGTTGTGGAAACCCTGTGAAGTAGCCTGCATTGGCTAAGTGGTCCCAGTTTATTATATAATTCTGATTCTGATTCTGATTCTGATAGCTGCTTATAGCAGTAAAATTAATTTGCAAGCGAGAGAAAAAGAAGGCAGATTGAGGGAGTGGTTTCAAGACCAACCGTGATCAGCTGATGTGCGCGTGACTTCTAAATGGCGTTGCAGAACCCTCGAATCCGAAAGAAGCTTGAAGCTCTCACAGGCGTAGTTCGTTCTTCAGAGGCCGAAGATGTGAAAATCGAACAAATAATAAAACATTTACGAGAAGTTGATGGCGATCCTTCTTTCAAGGACGATATAAAGTTCGATTTTCCTTCAGACAGTCAAGACATGTGGTTTAATTGCAGTCCATTGAGCCTTGAACGTGATTTGAAGGGGAAGATTGTAGTGTTTGACTTCTTCACTTACTGCTGTGTGAACTGCCTTCACATTTTGCCTGACCTAGCTCGCTTGGAAGAAAAGTATCCTATTACCTCCGGCCTTGTGGTTGTGGGTGTGCATTCTGCGAAATTCACCAACGAAAAGCTTTCAGACAACATCAAGAACGCCATCTTACGCTACGACATCACTCACCCTGTTGTCAACGACCCAGACGTGAAGCTGTGGGATCACCTGGCAATCACATGTTGGCCCACGCTGGTGATGTTCGGACCAGAAGGTCAGCTCCTCTACTCCATCATAGGAGAAGGACACGAGAGTGAGCTGCTGTCGGTGGTGGACCAGGCCATGCAGTTCTACAGGGATGCCGGGAGACTCAGTACTAACACCTTGCCAGTTGCCCTCCTGAAGGACGCAATGCCTGTTTCGAGACTACGGTTTCCGGGGAAGGTATTCGTTGACAGTGATAAGCTGTTCATTTCTGACTCGGGGCATCATCGCATCTTGGAGGTGAGCCTACCAGCTGGCCGTGTTGTCAAGGTGATGGGAAGCGGGAAACCAGGACTGCAGGATGGGCCCTCTTCCTCGGCGTGCTTTAACTCTCCTCAAGGCATGGTGACACATGCTGGACACTTGTATGTAGCAGACACTGAGAACCACGCGATAAGAGCGGTAAGGAGCACATTCACATCAGTTTAACAGTGTTAGAAATAATGGTCAGTATTCAGACATTTTCCGACCATTTTGGCATTTTGTCCGACCCAAAAATGTTTGGGTCAGACATTTGGCTGAGCACTACCAAATGCTCATTTGATACACACACAAAGTGATGTCTTCTAGTTATTTGTATGCCCAAAATACGTCTGAGCAAAGCTGAAATTGTCTGACCCAAAATGTTAATGCTAGGACATTTGTCAATCCACCACTTGCTCCTTACTTCTAACACTGGTTTAATAGTCACACATCATGCCATACTTCTATTGCATTGAGTTGGTGCATACCATATTAGGGTATTTTTCAAGGGGTAAAATTTTCATGGAAGCTAAAAATTTGGATTATCCATTGTAAAAAAATAGCAGTTCATGCCAGAAGGATATGAAAACTTGCAGTACTACTAACTTTAGTGAGTAAATGTTTCGTGGTTCTCTTTCCAACCACAAAAACCATGAATTTTTAGCCCTCACAAAACAGCCATGACGTGGTATGTCAAGCAGCAACCTCGGGTATTAGAGTGGTAAGGGCCATATTTGAATCAGTGTAGCATTCTCCCACTAGCAACAGGGATTGGAGTTACTAGGCAACATTTGAGGCGACATTGTTGGGGCAGCAATGTTACTCAGTGCATGTTGAAATGTTGCTTGTTGCAAAGAGCAAGCAACATGTTGCTTGCCAGAGAATGGAAAATGCTTCATTCTCTGACTTATTGTCCAAACATCAGAGGTCACCTAGGAGATGGTCAGGTCTGTCCACTTTTATATGACGTGAAAACAAAGACCATTCTCAAATGTTGTGGAATGCACAGGTGTCCCTCATACACAGCTCTCACGATAGCTGGTGGTATGTGCAGATTGGCTAAAGATCCAAAGCTTCACACACAATTTGTGATTTCTTTCAATTTTGTGTCACTGTTTCATCAACGTAGCTTTGGTCAAGGCAGCAATGACTCTTCTTTTGGCAGTCATTTTTTTTACTTCAAGTGATTTCTCCCCCGATGTTGCCAAACAATGCTGCCAAGTGTATGCTAAATGTTGCTAGTACAATGTTGTCAGCAACATTTGACCAGCTACATGTTGCCGTACATGGATGTTGCCCAATTTTTACCTAGTGTATGCCCTACTTAATTGCAGTAGTTGCGAGCGAGCTGCTTAAACCAAATAAAGTTCTGCTGCAAGCCCATGTGGAAGCGGTATTATCTTTTTTCATTTGGATAATCTTACAGAACGTGTGTGTGTGTGTGTGTGTGTGTGTGTGTGTGTGTGTGTTTGTGTGTGTGTGTGTGTGTGTGTGTGTGTGTGTGTGTGTGTGTGTGTGCGTGTGTGTTCATAATCTGGTGCAGTCAGAATAGCAAATAACAGTTTCTTCTATGCAGTTTTGCATGGTTTTCTATATAATGCTAAGATACGTACATGATAATTGTAGTTTTAACATAAACTTTTCTAGATGTGTAGGTATTTTTGTATGTGTTTAGAGTCAGTGGAATGGTTGACCTTGTGGTTCACTGTGCCATGTTTTAGTCAAATATGTAGGCAGTGTATTCATTACGTAGCTGACTCCTTTTATCATCATTTTTGTATCCTGGGATTGGTTCAATTATGGTGATTCAAGTCAAAAGAAAAAAAAGTGTGTGTTTGTGTGTGTGTTTTCTTTCCTATTCCTGCATGGAGGGGCTACTTCCCTGACTTTTACCACATCCTGTTCGAACTCCTTCACAGATTGACTTGAAAACTTACATCGTTTCCACCATTGTGGGAAATGGTAGTCAAGGCAATGATAAGGAAGGGGGGCGTATGGGAACTGCTCAGGTGATAAGTTCACCGTGGGACGTTACCCTTGGATGCTCTGCAGGTGAGTGAGGGGCTTGCAATAGACCTATAGTTACTGTTCACACAGGAAACGTTACCGTGGAGATGTGGAAATGGGTATCAAAATGTCCGATGATGAAACACATTTCAGTGTGCATGCATCAACACACACGTAATATACGTAACCCATAAAGAGGGAGTTCTTCAAAGATCTCTGTAGAAGGAACTTCCCTGTTGGCGATGGACTTTCTTGTCCAAATGAGATTTGCACTCACTGAAGTACCCTCTTCTTAGTTTCAGCAAACATGTTGGATTTGTTCACACCGTGTTTTGCAAATTGTCCCGGGGTGCAAAGTATCTTGTGAAAATTGAGGGGGAGGGAGCCACATATTCACATGTGTAAGCATATTGTCCCCCCACTCCTGGGGGGGGGGGGGGTGAGTGTCCCAACTAGCCCCTCCCTCCTGTTGAGTGTTCACATAAATATAACACACACACACACACACATACACACACACACACACACACACACTGAACACACACACACACACACACACACACACACACACACATGCGCGCACACACACACACACACACACACACACACACACACACACATGAAACGAAACCTCTGGTGTGTAAACACATGCCATGTACATACACAAACACATAATATTATGTACGTATATACACACAAAGCACAATTTCATGTATACGTTGATAGCATACATATACTCACACCCAGCACA
>CAUJGJ010000277.1:1105900-1118400 GCA_963170055.1 Halisarca cf. caerulea | reverse complement strand
CGTGTACAACGTTCGCTAGAAGGTACAAGGTCGTTGTATCACATCCTTCACATCTCAAGAAACAATTTGTTTAGAGAAGTTACATGAGAAGAAATAGAAAAAAGAAAAAAAATGTCGTACAGGAAGCGTTCATGGTCTATTCAAGTACACTAATCCCCTGAGGGTTTGATACACAAATCCACTAATGCAATATAATACGAATCCTTCTGATCGGGCCACCTTTCTAAATTTGCTGCAAAGTTGCTTCTCCCAAAATGGTGGCATATCATTCGTGATCACAATACGTTTGGTGTTAACCCTTTCAGCTATTCTGAATTTGTGTGGCAGTGTTGTGGCATGTTTTCCAGGAGAGTTGAAAGGTTAACACTCTGAGGAGCACTGTCAGTTTCAATTATCAATATTCCACAGTAATTGGATCATTGGCTCTCTACCTTTATCCCATCATTTTGGATTATGAATCCAATTTATTGTATATACCCAATGTCTGGTGACAACAAACCTGAGGGAGTGAGTGAGTGTAGGAGAGCCTCTTCCTGTGGTCAGACTGTAGTAATCAGTATGCAGTTATGCTCCCTTATGAATATACTTAAAACATGTTGTTGTTTACTCATTGCAGAGTCATCAAATGTTTCACCATCTGCCTACTCTGGAGGGATACAAGCAAAGGAAGATGTGAAGTTTGACGTGACAGTAGATGTAGCAGAGGAAGAACCCAAAATAGATTTGCTTGTAGGTTTGATTTATTCTTTTATAATTTAATTGCATTTGATCATGTTTTTTTAATGTTTTACCCTAACATTAGGTGGAAGGCATCGTGTTCTTTTGTGACAATGAAGGCACTTGCAGGTCAGAAACCTTTGCTGTGAGGATTTCAGTGGAATACAACCCAGCAGCCCCTCTGAAGGAATGCTTGAAAATTTCTCATCAAATTTACCTTTAGAATATGGTTAACGAAATTCATTTCTGTACATTCCTTATTCTGTGAATTTATGAATAATAATGAGTTCGAGTTTTGCAAATGCGGAAGTCTCCCGAGACATTCATGTCCTATTTAAAAGTGCTGCTGCACAGGTCAGTCCCATTAGCGGCAATTCATCGATATAGTATAAGTAAATTCTTTCTCGTTTGGCCACAGGAAAGCCACCGAGGCAATGAAAATGGGTGATTCGCCAGAAGTCCAATATAGTATCGCCAAGCTGCGTGCCCAATTGGTAGGTTTTTGTGTTCCCGCACACTCCTCACGCTTGCACGTTCGATATTTCCAGTACTATTTGTGTATTTGTCCACTTTTACCTTTTATTTTTCCTTATTTCCACAGGAGGAACTTAGCACCCAGCGTGAAGCAATGACTTATCAGTTGTTCGAGCTCACAAACAGCGTGAGAGTGGTGCAGAAAGCCGTTCATCTCAAGTGGATGGACGTGGTAAGGCGGCAATCTCAAGCGCAGACGGGGAGGAAGAACCACGGATCCAATCCCCACCACAGGACAAGAACAGGATCCACAATTTCGTCTATCAGTCAGTGCAGCTCAGTCGATCCGGGAAGTGATTCAAGCGACGACAGTCCTACTTCCTCCCCCAAACCAGAGGCCCACCCGAGTTTCTTGTCCCGAATAAAACCAAAGCGTCCCAGTTTGGCAGGTATGGTCGTCCCCCTTCGCGTAAAACACGTCAGAGCAGGTAGCCTCGGCTCGGAAAAGTTGTTCAAGGTACCTCCTTCAAACACCCCCAACATTGTCTTGGCTAAGTCGGAGTCAATACAGAGCCTGGTCGACCTGAGGTTCTCAAACGCGCCGGTTATGAAGAAGACAAACACAATGGCTGACCTTGGGGAGGTAAGGAGGAGCTCAGTGACGGGGCAGATAGAACCAGTGTCCTATTTGAGCAGGTCGAGCGCCTGGAGGGCGAGTTGTTCGCAGCTACACAGCAATTACAAGTCCATGAGCAGTCTACCGCGTTCTCCCTCCACACTCAGAAAGACGATGAACTCAATCAGCACTGCTGTTTAAATTACAACTTCTTCGACACCCATGGAATCACTCGTGATGAATTATAATAATATTGTATAATTTGTGTATTATGTGTCAACTATGACTTTTTAATCATGTTTGTTATTATGAATTCTTGTGCATATCCACCCAAAATTGTACATGTGTGTGTGGTGTGTGTGTTGTGTATATACGTATTTAGTAAATTAAAATATACACAGTGTATGTATACATGTGGGTTGTGTATGCACATATGCAGGTGTGCGATTGTGTGTATCTGTGTTTGCCCTTATTTGCATTTGCTCTATTGTGCTCTTCAAAGCACAGGTCTAACGATACCTGAAAATACTGAAAATGAAATGTTTGCATGTGCAAATGTCACTCAAGTAAATGGGAATAAAAACACACGTCCTGGGACAACAGACACACGACAGAAACAATGCCTCACTATTTTAACAAGCGTCAAGTTTCAGTACAGCTTGTGCCCATTTCGCTTGAGAGCAAAGTTGTAATTTACCGGGTTTTTCAGGGCATACGCAATAGCATCGTCTATGTTTTCTGGAGTTACAAACTCGTCACTTTCAATCTATGTAATACAGAATTGACAACAACAAAGACATGGAAAAACTGTACCTTAAGAGATTACAATAATTAAAAATGTACAACACAAGGAACTCACGAGTCACACATTAAATATGCGAAAGTTACACAAGCAGATATTACAGTGAACCCTGTCTTAAAGACCACCTGTACAGAAGGACCACCTGTTTGTAGAGACCACTGTAGGCTGGTCCAAGGACCACCTGTCTATAGAGACCACTGTAGGCTGGTCCAAGGACCACCTGTCTATAGAGACCACTGTAGGCTGGTCCAAGGACCACCTGTCTATAGAGACCACTGTAGGCTGGTACAAGGACTACTTGTCTATAGAGACCAATGTAGGCTGGTCCAAGGACCACCTGTCTATAGAGACCACTGTAGGCTGGTCCAAGGACTAATTTAGCAATACATACCAACCTGGCAATTGAGGCTGCACGAGAATTGGGGACAGCATAAGGCAGTCCCTAGGGTCACAGGTTCACTGCACATTATTTATTTATACAAACCCAAAGAATCTAGCTGTCGGTGACATTACCAAAACAGACAGGATGACATAATGTACCCAGGTGTACAATTTTTGTCTTTGTTCACTATCAGAAGCCAAGCCCAGCACACAATGAATGAATGAATGTGACAAGTATAGCCTACAATGCAACAAATGGGGCTGTGATAAGCTCAGGGCTACTATATATGCAGCTATGACTAGGACTGCTATACTGGTCCTTGACTAGCATCAGAAGCCAGGCGGGGACCGGTGATCACTATGCTGCCGATGCATGCGATGCACTGTCCCAGCAGGTGGCATAAAGAAGTGGCTTTATGCTGAAAATGTAGCCCTAAAAGCATCAAATCCAGTGCAAAGTTTGTTAAATATAACAATACTACTACTACTACAACTAAAAATAATAATAAAACACAATTATCACAATGACATAGAATTTCAAGACAAGCTGACAAACTCCGGTCTATTTCCATTCCCGTTTGCTAATTTTGGAGGTGGAGCACAAGTGGTGCAATACACGTTATCCCTGATGTGGTCAGACTACAATGGAGGAGCATGCCTTCAGATGCCCTTGTTACACACCCCTTTCACACCCCACTCTAAGTTACATACCTTCATAATTAATACCACATATGTACATATCAGCTCCCTCTTCCATCACTGCAATGTGTTATTGCTCCCCCCAAACCATTTTCAAAAAGAAGCCTTGATCGGTGCAAATGGCAAAGACCACCTGTATAGAGTGGCCACCTGTTGGACATGTGGTCACACTATACGGGTGGTCTTCAGTGTAGTACATAACAGCAGCTGGTACCATTGAAACAAACCATGAAGAAGACTTGCAGTCGTCTGACATTGATGGAATGTTGATATCCATGATAAATCACATGCAAGATGACACACACACGCACACACGCACGCACACACACACACACACACACACACACACACACACACACACACACAATGAAATAGTGTTCCAGCCAGCACAAAAAATAGCTACCTGAGGAAGCATGCATGTGTGATATGTGAGAGCATCCACAGACACATGTTCTGCATTCCTCACACATTAGCACCACTGCATTCAGCTAACATTATGTAGTAGACACCTTCATCACCTTGGTGTACAAAAAAATACCAGATTTTGTATACAAATAAAAACAACAAAGGGAGATTGAGACTCTGGTAAGGCTGAACAAATGGTTCGGCTACTATAGATCCCTACGCTGTAAAGGACAGCAGGCGGATAGCATTGAACACTTGAATGGGCGAGAAATTTGAAAAATGGATCCCCCGCAGTCTACCGGTTGTAAGAGTTCCTGCTCTCCCACACCCTTCCAATGACCATTTCCAGCATGGGACGGGGAGCCACACAACTGCACTAGAGAAGACACACGACTACACACACTGAGGGGACAGCAACCGTAAACTGCCGTCAAAACACCAGTCAATATTTACACTTACACTAATCTGATGTTTGGTTGAACTGTAATTTTATGGTGAAGAATCGCGATTGTTCTACTATAGTGGAGAATTTGTAATCCAAAACCTCTATAATCCGACATTCTCTTTAATGTAACGATTTTATGAGGTAAAGTCACCATATTAAAATATGCTAAGAGTCACACTGTAATCCGACAACCTCTTATTCCAACAACTTTTTTCAAGTCCCATTGAGTATTGGATTAGAGAGGTTCCACTGTTCAACTGTGCACACAAATCTGATTGCTTCAACAACACTGCAGTAGTCAAGGTGAAACCGTTATGTAGATCTTACCATTGAGATAAGAGGGATAAAGCGTACTATTCCACAAGAGAATAATGACACAATAGAAAAAAGAATGCAGGGCCATTATCCCAGACAAGATCACACACACACACACACACACACACACACAAACACACACACACACACACACACACACTGATGCTATTGAGACAAAACATCTGTCACATGATGGACAAGTCATGCATTATGTCACCTTTTGCTTCTCAACTTCTTTTTCTCGCTTCTCGTGAATTAAATCATCAAACAGCATTCTCCTTTCTGTTCCCTCTCGATGTCTCCTCTCTACTTGCTCCATAATTTTCTGGGTTGCAATCTCCCTACATATAAACATAGATACTCTAATATGATGAAAAACAATGAGACAATGTCAGAAGATGTGACTACATGTAAATGTACTACACACACACACACACACACACACACACACACACACACACACACACACACACACACACACACACACACACACACACACACACACACACACACACACACACAAACGCACCTATTCTTCTCCATTCTAGCAAGTTCTATTTCATTAGCTTTCAAATTCTTTTCTTCTTCGACTTTTTCAAGTCGTTGCTCCCGTACAGCTTGAGCACTAACCGCCTCCTCTTTCTCCTTTTCTCCAAGAAGCCAATCCTTTCTAAACTGGCTCCTAAGCTGCTTTAATTCGTCACGATATGATGTCCAAGCTTTCAAAGAATCTAAGTCTTTCACTTTTGCCTTTCTGGCGAAACCTCTGCTCCAAATTCTGCAAACTTTAGCAGCCATTTTTGTCTCCTTTCCGAGTTCCAGTCTCTATTGGAAGTGGAATGGATGAAATGGCGGACTCTTCAGAATCTACGATCTTGGAAGCCGCTGCTTCTATACCACAGCTTGAGGCTGTGAAAACACTGCTGACAACGTCTTACTTGGAATGCTCCGAAAGAGGACTTCTCCAAACTGCAGAATGGTTAAAGTCATTGTCTTGTATTGCAGTAGTAGCAGATTTAGTTATTGTACTCTGGTGTTCAATGATTGCAAGTTAATGCGTGAAGGGTTAACTGGGTATTGCAGAAACTAGGCCATAATGGAACTGTTGTTTGCTGTGGCATGTGGTCTGATGCAATGCCCGAGCAGAGCTCTACCAATTCTTCTGGACTTTTGCTGTGTTCACGTGCCTGATCACCTGTCCTTTTAGATGTTTATTCCTCTAGCCTAGCTATTGATTTGACCTTGGTTTTGTATCTACTTGTGTATTTTTCCTGAGCAAGTTTGGGTTCTGTACTAAGCTATGATAAATACTATGTCCCAATAAGGTCCACACTGCAAGGTCTACTGCACTCGATTGAGGATGATCTAAATCCTCTTGTATTCAGGACCGTTCACCATACTCTTGTCTTCAGGACCGTTCACCATACTCTTGTCTTCAGGACCGTTCACCATACTATTCATGTTGTATTTGATTGCTGCAGGTGTATTGAGCTGGCTCAGAGTCTGTCGTGCAAGCTTACCGAGATGCCCAGGTTGCAGGAGGAGGAAGCGCATGTCGCAGAATACGTCACCTACTGCAGGGCCAAGGCCCTTTACGACCTACGGGAATTCAAGAGGGCTGCATTCGTGCTGAAGGACTGCAGATCAAACAAGTCATTTTTTCTGAGATGTTACTGCTTGTATCTAGTGAGTTGCTGAGTGGAGGCACAGATAATTGCATAGACCCTTACAATGGAAACCGGGTAACTAGAATCCCAAGGTGAACTGGAATTTATCTTTTGTTAAAAGTATGAAGATTGTTTCTTGTTAAAAGTGTGAAGATTGTTTCTTGTTAAAAGTATGAGGATTATTTCTTGTTAAAAGTATGAAGATTGTTTCTTGTTAAAAGTATGAAGATTATTTCTTGTTAAAAGTGTGAAGATTATTTCTCGTTAAAAGTATGAGGATTATTTCATGTTAAAAGTATGAAGATTATTTCTTGTTAAATGTATGAAGATTATTTCATGTTAAAAGTATGAAAATTGTTTCTTGTTAAAAGTATGAAGATTATTTCTTGTTAAAAGTGTGAAGATTATTTCTCGTTAAAAGTATGAGGATTGTTTCTTGTTAAATGTATGAAGATTATTTCTTGTTAAAAGTATGAAGATTGTTTTTTGTTAAAAATATGAGTATAGTATTTTACTGTACATGCAGTTGAGTTGGTGATGATGTACTGTAGACTGACATATATTTCACAGTGCAGTGCTGTTATGTCAGGGTTAAACGACTACAAGTGTTTACTTCCACAACTTTGAATCTGCCAAGCAGTTCCCTTTGCTGAGAAAGAAGGGGCCTCCCCTTTCTTCTCTTAAATTTTCCTGGTTTCGATATTGCATACAATAATAGTGACTGTTTTGAATTGTTCATTTTTTTCAATAACAGCATTTTAGAATTTTTTGCAATCCCCCTTTCTCCCTAGAATAGGTCCTAAACGTCCCTTGGAAAGGGTAATGTTATCTTTCCTGGAATGCAGGAGGGAGGAGATGTGTGTGTGTGTGTGTGTGTGTGTGTGTGTGTGTGTGTGTGTGTGTGTGTGTGTGTGTGTGTGTGTGTGTGTGTGTGCGTTTTGATCATTACTGCCACAGCTTTGTTAATTTCTAGTCACACAGTGTTCTGTACTATAAATTATTATAATATTATAGTATAATTCTATTGTATTCTTATGTTGTTGTCTGCATATGTTTGTACACTCCCATGTGCTGTTTTATGTTGCCAAGAGTTCTATGATGGATGCTGATGCTGCGTGTTGCCAGAAATGCTGTGCATTGTTCGACCATGTATTGTGTCAACACATTGTCACCTGAGGGGCTCTTAAGGCTTGATTCTCTCTCTCTCTCACTGCAACTGACACCCAGCATGGGCACAGTGGGGCACAGTGTTGTGTGTATGTCTCCTTATGGATGCGTGTTTCAATCTGTGTGCATGTCTCCTTATGGATGCGTGTTTCAATCGGTGCAAACTGTAACTTTTGTGTTCTTGAAGCACTAGAAGTGTACGATCATGCATATCCTATAGTGTGTGCGTGTGTGTGTGCATTGTGCCCATGGGCTGGACTTCCTTCTATCCTTAAGTATTGATAGCCTATTTGTAGTTCACTGAGTTCTCTTCCTGCTTGAATGGTCACGTGTAACTTGTGTGTGTGTGTGTGTGTGTGTGTGTGTGAGAGTTTAGCTGTGTGTGTGCATGTGTGTGTGTGTGTGTGTGTGTGTGTGTGTGTGTGTGTGTGTGTGTGTGTGTGTGTGTGTGTGTGAGTTAGCTGTGTGTGTGTGTGTGTGTGTGTGTGTGTGTGTGTGTGTGTGTGTGTGTGTGTGTGTGTGTGTGTGAGTTTGCTTGAATGTGTTAATACGTACATGAACAGATATATTGTTTGCAGTGTGTGTACTGTGTGTGTACATACTGTATGAGCGTTTATGTACCTGTGGAACCTCTATATAAAGGACAATTTAAGTGCTATATGAATTCAGCTACTTTTGTCCTTTATAGAGAGGTTCTCTTTTGAAGGTTTAGAATGTGTTGGAATTATGGGGAGGAAATATTTGGGGACCTCAAGCTGTGTCCTTTGTAGAGAGGTTTAGTATACTGTGTTCTTATTTGAGAGAGTCCACTATTGGAGGTTCCACTGTGTGTATGTATAGATGTATATACATACATGCAGTACAAGGAATGAAGTCACTGTGGTCTCTGTAGACAGGTGGTCCCTATGCAAAGGTGCTTTAGTACCACTGAAGTGGCCAATGAACCAACCTACAGTGGTCACTGTGGACAGGTGGTCTTCTGTGTGAGGTGGTCTTTAAGACAGGTGTCATTGTATGCGTGGGAAACTCTGGCTTTGATGTATTGAGACATAATAATGAAGTTAATTCATCAGCAACTGTAGCTGCTGAGTGTTGGGTGGCTTGTGTTAAGATGTCTGGAAACCCCAGACGCTGTGTGTGTGTGTGTGTGTGTGTGTGTGTGTGTGTGTGTGTGTGTGTGTGTGTGTGTGTGTGTGTGTGTGTGTGGCTGTCAGCACTTTCATTATCTTTGTCTTTGTGTGCTGTCCTGCAGAATGGGGAAAAGGTGAAGGAAGATAGTATTGTTGATGTAATAGGTAAGGGTTGTGCAACATTCCCTCTACTGTATGCATGTTTAAACGTGTACACACACACACACACACACACACGCACACACACACACACATACACAAACACACACACACACACACACACACACACACACACACACACACACACACACACATTCACACACATTCACACACATCTACACTGTAACCTTCTTATAGACACCATCAAACATACAATACATGTGTGAATAATTTCTGTATACAGTACTTAATACACATATACTGTACATGTATGCAGTACGTACATGTGTGTGTATGCATGTATCACTACAGGCATACACACAGCTCAACTGCCCACGTGTAGCCCACTGAGGCTTCTTTCAATCTTTGCACAAATTGACACTGTTTTGCTGTTCAGCTCACACATACGTATGTACATGTACACACCTGAACCTGTGTGCACCTGAACCTGTGTGCACCTAAACCTGTGTGCACCTAAACCTGTGTGCACCTGAACCTGTGTGCACCTGAACCTGTGTGCACCTGAACCTGTGTGCACCTGAACCTGTGTGCACCTGAACCTGTGTGCACCTAAACCTGTGTGCACCTAAACCTGTGTGCACCTAAACCTGTGTGCACCTAAACCTGTGTGCACCTGAACCTGTGTGCACCTGAACCTGTGTGCACCTGAACTCTGCAGGCGATTCTTCACACATTGTGAATGAGGAGCTGCCAACGATGAGGAGACTTTTGAGTGAAAGAGAGAATTCGGGTCTTCTTGACTGTTTCGGCTACTATTTGTGAGTTGGTAGTTGTTGTTATTTCAGTTATTGTTTTTCAGTACGTGTTGTTTGTTTCCATGTGTTTGTGCTTGTTTTGGTGATATATACCAATTACTATTGTTTTCTGTTCTTGTTGTTTGTTTACTCACATCTGTGTTTGTTTTTTGATGCTGCTGTTTGTTCTACAGAGGTTGTGTGTGTTGTGTGTTGCTTTGACACTTCAGATATGGGATTGTGCTGAAGGAGTTGAAACAGTCGAAGGATTCTCAGGCAAAGTTTCTAAGGTCCTGCCATCTCAACCCTCTCCTTTGGGCTTCGTGGATGGAGTTGGCTAAATCCTGCGAAGATAGAGAAATGGTGGGATCTCTTGTGTGTGTGTGTGTGTGTGTGTGTGTGTGTGTGTGTGTGTGTGTGTGTGTGTGTGTGTGTGTGTGTGCGTGTGTATGTATGTCTGCATGTGTGTATGTGTATGTGTGTGTGTTCATGAGGAGATAAAACCACTCTTCAACCCTCTCATCACCCTAAACCCTCTCAGTACTCCTTCCCTGTGTTCACAGCTCTACAATCTCGAGGTTCCCAATCACTGGATGAAGATGTTCTACCTCGCTCTGGCCTGCCTTGAACTGCATCTCAATGAAGAGGCCATGGGGTACTACCTCAGGATGGCTCGCACTGGGTTCGAGAAGAGCACGTATGTCATTAGTCAACTCGCTCTGGCAGCCTATAACCTGAAAGGTGTGTACTCCCAGCAGCATGCGTACACGGCAGCACTGTACTCCCAGCAGCATGCGTACTGTACTCCCAGCAGCATGCGTACATGGCAGCACTGTACTCCCAGCAGCATGCGTACACGGCAGCACTGTACTCCCAGCAGCATGCGTACACGGCAGCACTGTACTCCCAGCAGCATGCGTACTGTACTCCCAGCAGCATGCGTACACGGCAGCACTGTACTCCCAGCAACATGCGTACACGGCAGCACTGTATTCCCAGCAACATGCGTACACGGCAGCACTGTACTCCCAGCAACATGCGTACACGGCAGCACTGTACTCCCAGCAACATGCGTACACGGCAGCACTGTATTCCCAGCAACATGCGTACACGGCAGCACTGTACTCCCAGCAACATGCGTACACGGCAGCACTGTATTCCCAGCAACATGCGTACACGGCAGTACTGTATTCCCAGCAGCATGCGTACACGGCAGCACTGTACTCCCAGCAGCATGCGTACATGGCAGTACTGTACTCCCAGCAGCATGCATACACGGCAGCACTGTATTCCCAGCAACATGCGTACACGGCAGTACTGTACTCCCAGCAGCATGCGTACATGGCAGTACTGTACTCCCAGCAGCATGCATACACGGCAGTACTGTACTCCCAGCAGCATGCATACACGGCAGTACTGTACTCCCAGCAGCATGCATACACGGCAGTACTGTATGTGCGGACATACCGTGGAATGCGTTATGAAGAAATCTGTCACCGTGAATTTCTGCATATAATGAATAAACTCATGTAACCCAGTTAGTGTTCTACTATGAAAGTGGAACTGGTTATTGTGAATTTCTGATGTAATGAATTTTTAGTGTCCCCTGGGATTCGTTATAATCCCCCATCAACTCCAATCCATTTCTGCACATGACATCTTCGCATTTTAGAATGTCGTGGTCTCTCTTCTTGTCTGCTGTAGATTTCTCAAAGTCCCTTGAAAGGTTCCAGGAGCTTCGTCTGTGCGATCCTTACAGGCTAAACTGTGTAGACGTGTTCTCGCATATACTCTTTGTCAAGGTAGGATGATGGGGTGTGTGCTGGAACGAGCCACGTTGCTATATATGGACGCGTACATGCTTAATTAGTACTATGTTTGTTTGTCCGAGTGCTACTGTGTTGCCAGCACAGGGTGTGTACAGTGAGACCTTGCTTATCCGCACCTCAGATATCCAGTTCCCTCACCTTCCGCAGTAGGTTTTGCTGGAACAAATCTGCAATAATCCTACTGTACACTATACTACTGCTCCCTCATTTATCCAGTTCCCTCACTTAATCTACAATTTCATCCAGAACAGATGTGTGCGGATAAGTGAGGTCTGACCGTATTGTCAGTATCAAGTGCAGTACAAACACACAGCGCCATAGCCTTATGCCAGTCAGTCCCAAACTCTTGTTTGCCTGTCTAGCAAGTCTTTGTGACTATACACAGAATTTTTGTACCAATCGACTGTGATGGCGGGTTAGACTCCTGTAACCTCTCCATTTGTGGAGTAGAAGAAGCGCATTAGGATCTGGTTTCACGACTAACTCTGGATTGTATAAGAAGGATGTGTTTTCTAAAGTTCCCATTTGTTTGTATGCATGCATGTTCAGCCACCGCAGCAGCAAGCCCAGTGGATGTGTGCTGCAGTTGCTGCACCATGGCATCTGCTCCCATATACTTAAGGAAGAGTATAGTCTAGGATTGCTGACTCTTTTCCTCCATTTTTTTGAGGGTGTAAATCCTCTGTCAGAAAACTGTATAGTAAAGGGGTGGGCAGTACATCTGTGGCTACTGTGTGTTGTCCCACTCGGAAAGAATGCACATGTCTCTGCTTGCGACAGAATCGCTTGTTGGTCAAGTGTAATTCCCCCTAATTCAGGGTCATGGGAAGTAGATTGGCTACTAAAGGATTTTGGCTAACACTGGATAATCTAATTCGTTCTCTGTCTAGATCACCTAGTGCCTTGAAATTTGATTATGCCTATTCCATCCTGTTGCAA
>CAUJGJ010000277.1:1090900-1103400 GCA_963170055.1 Halisarca cf. caerulea | reverse complement strand
CACACACACACACACAACACACACACACACACACAACACACAACACACACACACAAACACACACAAACACACATATCACTTATTCTCCTCCCACCACTGAAGAGGTGAACAGGAAAGATTTTCGAGGATACTATGGGCTTGGACAGGCCTACGAGCTCATGAAGGTCCCTAACCTTGCTCTCCATTTCTACATGAAAGCGCACAAGTTGAAGTGAGTGTCCATGAATCTGCAGAACCATATATGGTGAAACCTGTCTTAAAGGCCACCTGTCTATAGAGACCACTGTAGACTAGCTCATAGTCCACTTCAGTTGTACTAAAGCACCTCTGTACAAGGAACACCTGTCTACAGAGACCATAATCACTCGGTCCCTTGAGTGGCCGTTATAGACAGGTTTTACTGTACAGCAGTAGCATATAGTGGGTGTTTGTGTGGGATACAAAAGTTTGTGATTTTCATGGCTGAGAAGGGAGCCACAAAATATGTACTCACTAAAATTCATGTTACAACAAGTTTTAGTATTCTTCTGGCATAAACCACCATTTTTTCAACAAGAATAATCCTAATTTTTAGCATCTAGGAAAATTTTACCCCTTGAAAAATACCCTCTACGTACGTAGATCTACAGTGGAATCTCCGAATGAAGGACACTTTGGGACAGTCTTTTTGTCCTTTGCAAGGAGGTTATCCTCTTTGGGAGGTCCAAAATGTATTGGAACTACAGGAAGGAAATATCTTGGGACCTCAAGCTGTGTCCTTTGTAGAGAGATTGTCCTTATTTTGGAGCGTCCACTGTTGGAGATTCCACTGTTGGAGCGTCCACTGTTGGAGCGTCCACTGTTGGAGCGTCCACTGTTGGAGCGTCCACTGTTGGAGCGTCCACTGTTGGAGCGTCCACTGTCAGAGATTCCACTGTAGGTGTACTGTAATATAGGATCTACCGTGTACCAACTTCCATCCATTGCAGTCTACTGGTATTGTGATGGCCAACACTGACAGACTGTGCACACTGTACCTCTCACCTGTGTGCAGCAGCTGGGATTGTCTCTCTGTGCACACTGTACCGCTCACCTGTGTGCAGCAGCTGGGATTGTCTCTCTGTGCACACTGTACCGCTCACCTGTGTGCAGCAGCTGGGATTGTCTCTCTGTGCACACTGTACCGCTCACCTGTGTGCAGCAGCTGGGATTGTCTCTCTGTGCACACTGTACCGCTCACCTGTGTGCAGCAGCTGGGATTGTCTCTCTGTGCACACTGTACCTCTCACCTGTGTGCAGCAGCTGGGATTGTCTCTCTGTGCACACTGTACCGCTCACCTGTGTGCAGCAGCTGGGATTGTCTCTCTGTGCACACTGTACCTCTCACCTGTGTGCAGCAGCTGGGATTGTCTCTCTGTGCACACTGTACTGCTCACCTGTGTGCAGCAGCTGGGATTGTCTCTCTGTGCACACTGTACCTCTCACCTGTGTGCAGCAGCTGGGATTGTCTCTCTGTGCACACTGTACTGCTCACCTGTGTGCAGCAGCTGGGATTGCCTCTCTGTGTACACTGTACCTCTCACCTGTGTGCAGCAGCTGGGATTGTCTCTCTGTGCACACTGTACCTCTCACCTGTGTGCAGCAGCTGGGATTGTCTCTCTGTGCACACTGTACCTCTCACCTGTGTGCAGCAGCTGGGATTGTCTCTCTGTGCACACTGTACTGCTCACCTGTGTGCAGCAGCTGGGATTGTCTCTCTGTGCACATGTGGTGACTGCCCTATTGTACTAAACTGCTACATATCATATGTACATATGTGCTCTCGCAGGCCAAATGACTCAAGAATGCTTGTAGCCTTGGGAGACTGTTACAGTATTCTTGGAAGGATCCAGGAGGCAAAGAAAGTATGTACGTATGCAATAATCCACAGACCTTCATTTTTTTGTGTGTGGGGGGGATGTGGGATGCGTTCACAGAACAAAAAAGGGGCAAACCCACATATCCATGTGTGTAAGCATATTATACTGGCTCACAATTTTAAGGGGATCCCCCTCCCAGTAAATGAAGCCTTGGCCAGTGGCCCATACTTTGTTGTGTTTGTGTTTGTAGTTTGATAGAGTTATTGGGCTCTATGCTGTGATGTACTGTGGTAGTTCAATGGGCAATCTGCCTTGTTCTGTAGTGTTACAAACATGCTATTGGAATCGGCGATTACGAACAGACAGCCGTTTTAAAGCTAGCCAAGTGTGTAAGCTCCTATGTTGTGTACTGTCTGGCATCTCCACCACAACACTTCCACTGGTATCTCCACCACAACACTTCCACTGGTATCTCCACCACAACACTTCCACTGGTATCTCCACCACAACACTTCCACTGGTATCTCCACCACAACACTTCCACTGGTATCTCCACCACAACACTTCCACCGGTATCTCCACCACAACACTTCCACTGGTATCTCCACCACAACACTTCCACTGCACATATGAACACATTCACACACAGTGAAACCTCTGATAGTGGACTCTCCCAAAAAGGACACAGAATAATAAACCTCTCTACAAAGGACACGACTTTTTTTACAGTCCCAGTGTAATTCTACAATATATTTTGATTCTCCCAAGGAGGAAAACCTCTCTACAAAGAACAAATCAGCTGAATTTATGTTGTCCCCAAAGTGTCCTTTAGTCGGAGGTTCCTTTGTACATGCTTTGGTACATCTAAAGGTGTCAGTATACGAAGATTGTGCTTGTAGGTTACATGAGCAGCTTGGCCAGATGTCAGAGGCAGCCACTCACTATGAGAGATACGTGGCACAAGCAGAATCACAAGGGGTAAGTCCCTAATTGTGGTAGATGTATTACATCACCCCCAGGGGTAAGATCATCTCTGTGTGTGTGTGTGTGTGTGTGTGTGTGTTTGTGTGTGTGTGTTTGTGTGTGTGTGTGTGTGTGTGTGTGTATGTGTGTGTGTGTGTATGTATGTGTGTGTGTGTGTGTGTTTGTGGTGTGTGTGTGTGTGTGTGTGTGTGTGTGTGTGTGTGTGTGTTTGTGGTGTGTGTGTGTGTGTGTGTGTGTGTGTGTGTGTGTGTGTGTGTGTGTGTGTGTGTGTGTGTGTGCACAGGTGTGTAATACATCATTTTGAGATGGTATCAGTGTTTATGATAGAAGAACTTTCAGGCAGTGGATGCATTAGCACAAATTTTTACAGGTTTACATTTTCACGAAATGCATTTGCAAAAAATTGTTCATGAATGTTATGTTTTAGTTAGCAATGCAATTTGCATTATATGAGCATTTGAGAGTTGTCTTTTTCCAAAAATAATAAAAATGAGAATTGCAATCCAATTGAAAACTGGGGAAATCTCACAAGGTCAAAACAACTTGCTATTTAGTGCTGGTTTGCTGGGTGGATCATTTGCAAGCAGTCACCGCTTGCAAATGATCAGTTTAACTCATAGTTTTTCTGTTAACATCAACATTTCTTCCTTTCTACCGCACGCAGGGTACACAGTTGGACAATGTATCAAAGGCTTGCATTGTTCTGGCTAAACATCACTTGGAGAGAGGCAATCTTCAAGAAGCAGAGGGGTATGCAGAAAAGGCCTCCAAAGTCCTGGACACACAGGCTGAAGGTAAAAGCCTGCTGAATGAAGTTGCTACGCGAAGAGCAAAGATGAAGCCCGCCCTCTCGCAGCAAGAAGCTAGCATTCATTTACTGGACTTTGAAATCTCTCCAATAACATGATATGTAATGGAGTGCTGGTTAATAATTTTTCGTTTCGTGATTGGTCGCACCGCGCTCAAAAACAACGTCCCGTAACGCGAATCAAAATGGTGAGTGAGGATATGGGCGGGTACGAGCAACGATTATCGTATTTTATGGCTTTCGCATTCCACCATACAGGGGTTGCTGGACTTTTTAAAGAGTTTAAGGAAGTCGCCAAAGCAAGAGGTTCGCATACTTTTACTTGGCTTGGACAACGCTGGCAAGACCACGTTGCTAAAGTGCATAGCGAAAGAAGACCCTTCGCAAACGACCCCTACAGTGGTGAGTATTGCCTCAGAACTATACATTAATTCGCCTGCCACTTGCCATTCACTATGGGTTCACTTTGTACGTGTCGTTTTTTTCATCAGTTTGCGTGCTGCATGTGCATCTCTCTTCCGGTTTCCATTCTCGAGATATGCTGCATGGCCATTGGCCTTGGTCCACATACTGTTAGCTGTACACGAACTCTCTGCAGGGACACGTGGTGGCTATGTTTGCGATATTGAATGGAACAACACATGCGTATGCATATGGTGTGGCAATTGTTTACAGAAGTTTATAGCCCATGTCCATGTCAGGCCCGTAGCCAGGGTGTGTGTGCTGGGTGCGTTTGCACCTCCCCCTCCCCCCTTTTGCTAGAATGGTACCTTAAAATTATTCTTGCATTGAACCTACTCTAATATATTTAGCTAGTAACTGTCAGATACAGTAGTTCCTGGAAATTCAGCATACTTGTTTAGAAATTTCGAAGGATTTACTCACCGACAGGTGTGTTGATTCATTTGCTTTCTAAAGCATTCAAACTGATGGCAAAAATGCACAAAGGTTCAGAAGATTCAAAACAAGAACATGATGTGCAAATGCCGTCATCCATGTTTTGTTGCGCAATAGACTCATTGTCCATCTTACTTTGAAAAGCACCCCCCAAACAGAAACCTGCCTATGGGCCTGCATGTACTGTTTTGTCAGCAACATGCTCGATTAATTGGTAGTCTTACAATGCACTGCAAGGTCTCTTCTGTGCAAGAATGTAGCATTTCATAGCTTCTTCCAGATGGGAAGGACCAATCCACAGTTGGTACTGTAGTCTTGCAGAGCCAGACCACTCTCCACCATTCCTATAACAACGGAGGGAGCAGTCTGGCTCTGCAAGACTACTGGTACTGTGGTAAGAGAGGTAAATCTTGGTAAGAATGGCCATCGTTCACTCGTATGTGATTGTTGTGAATCACATTTGAAATTGAATTGCATAAAATCTAGGACCTCTTTGCCAATAGTTTTCCAAAGTTATCAAAAATTGTTATACACAGAGGATGTCCTAGTAACATGTATTATGTTAAATGTGGCTGATTGTTTTCCACCACTGCTGTGCTGATCTCAGGGCTTCAACATAAAGACAGTGCAGACACAAGGCATACGACTCCAAGTATGGGACATTGGAGGACAGAGACAGATCAGGCAATACTGGAGAAACTACTTTGATAAGACAGACATATTGGTTTGTTACTGCTTGTTTCCTGTTTGCTAGTTTGTTTCCTGTTTGCTAGTTTGTTTCCTGTTTACTAGTTTGTTTTCTGTTTCCTGGTTTGTTTCCTGTTTGCTAGTTTGTTTCCTGTTCGCTGGTTTGTTTCCTGTTTGCTAGTTTGTTTCCTGTTTGCTGGTTTGTTTCCTGTTTGCTGGTTTGTTTCCTGGGTGCTAGTTTATTTCCTGTTCCTGGTTTGCTTCCTGTTTGCTGGTTTGTTTCCTGTTTGCTAGTTTGTTTCCCGTTTATCCTTCCTTGCTATGAGTGGTCTGTCGTATGCTCCACTAAAGAGCATGGCTTTTCAGACTTAACAAGGCAATGTCTACTGAGACCATTCTTTGTCCCCTTAGTAGCTTTATGAATTGGTCTCTGCTGTAGCTTTCATATGTCCCACACCATGATCCTTTCAGTGGGCCCCAATCCAGGGGCCTCTGTCTTCCCCTACAATAAACTCTGCATATGTTGTATTTAGGTATGTACGTACATATGCAGGAGATACCGTCTAGGTGCTAATTTTCGCAAGGCGTATGTTTCATGAATGAGGAGCTTGACTGTAATGCACAATTTTAGTTTCGCAAATGGACCAGTCCCTACTATATCTTAGACAAACACTCTACATGTATATAACCAAATATTTGCAATTGAATTTTCGCGAATTCAGGCTCATATGCAATTCACGAAATTAGCACCTATACAGTGAGTGTATAAACATGCAGGTATGTCCATATGTGCATTGAGGTACAGTATGTGACTGTTGGCAGTGGCACAATCAGTGCATCACTTGTCCGTAATTTCCACCACAGTCAAAGTACTCCTGCTCTCCCATCGCTTCTGATAGATATATCTCATTGATAGCTCAGACAAGAAGCGTTTTGAAGAAACAGGTGAGGAACTCGAGACACTATTATCAGAGGAGAAGCTAGCTGGTGTACCAGTGCTGATTTTTGCCAACAAACAGGACCTCCCTACAGCTGCTAAAGCTAGTGAAGTACGCATGTGCATATGTGTGTATTTGTGTGTTTGGGTGTGTGTGTGTGTGTGTGTGTGTGTGTGTGTGTGTGTGTGTGTGTGTGTGTGTGTGTGTGTGTGCATGTACTTATGTGCATAGATGCTTGAGGAAAATCGGATCAGCTGACACGACTTACATTCCTTGGTGTATGGCAACGTGTGCCCTTACAATGAAATGCACCATGTATATATTTTTACCACACATATTTTAATATGCGGTGTAGTGCGTATTGTGTGATGTGAGCGGTGATGAATAGTGTATTTTGTCTGTCGCTTGTTCAATAGGTTGCAGCAAAGCTGGGGCTTGTGTCCATTAGAGATCGACTCTGGCAGATCCAAGGATGCTGTGCCACGACGGGAGAAGGAGTTGAAGTGAGAGAGCATGGCACCAAGCTCACATATTCCTTCACTTTCTATAGCAAGTTTATGTGTTTCTTGACCCTTTTCTTTCCCTTAGGATGGTCTCAAATGGCTACAAGGAGTAGTAGAGAAGAAGCAGTGACATGTGTGTTGCTATTCAATGTGCTACTTTCTTTTGCTTCATTATGTACCATACCCGTTTCAGAATCTAACAAACCGGTCACTTATCTTTAATCTCATACTGTACCAATAACTATAAATAGACCTTCAAGACTTAGTGTGTGTCTCAATGTGTGTATTATTATGCTTAATACAATGCAATATAATACAATACAATACAATACAAATACTATAATAAAGACTTAGTATTGATGGCATACTCAACCTTTGGTACATCCTGCAGGGCTTTGCCCGGGGTCAAACTTTGGGGGGGGGGGGGGGAGCTACACATCTGAATATACATATGTACACATGTACTCATGGCGCGGGGCACACATGTACACATGGCGTGGGGCACCGCAAGCATGTGTATTCAATGATATGGAAACCCACACTCACACATGCAGCATGCACATCGGAGTTCCTGTCTGAATGATGATGGAAAGCTAGGGGGCAATGGCAAAGTGTAGTGATGCGATGAGGGGCAGATTTGTGTGTGAAATGATAGTGGTCTAAGTTAGGGGGGTCTGGGGGTATGCTCCCACAGGGAAATTTAGTTTTTATGCCTGAGAAGATAAATGAGGCTGTTGCCACTCAAGCTGTTTACAGTACACAGGTCAGTCTGTTGCAATTGTGCATGTGTGTTATAGCGAGGATAGAGTTTCAAGGGACCCTATGCCCCCTCCCTACAAAAGAAACCCTGCACATGTGCAAATATGCGTCAGTACCCTATATCTGAGTATAAATCCTTGTATGAATGCTTGTGCCATGCTGCTTGGAGCACAGCTAAACCATGTGCAATTTATATTAGAACTATTAAATTTCTACATATGCATTAATGAATTCGAAGTAATATTGCTAAATAAACATACTTACCAATGGAATCAAGACTGATTACTGACTACAGACTGTATGACAAGCCAGTAATGATATTATAAACATTTTTGGCAAATTATACCCTTTATAAATGGATTCGTGATCAATTCATGTCAGTGTTCATTCACAAAAATGAAGGTTGCATAGTTTTATTTTGTGGGGAAACCTTTCTGCTTGGGGGGGGGGACCATACCCAGGTCCCCCCCCCCCCCCCCCCCCCCCCCAGATAAAACCCTGCCCTGGTCCAGCTGCTCGCTGCATTTGTTGCTGTTAGCAGCTGCCTTGCAATTTACTTCTTGTTTTTGGTTCATATTTCTGTTTGATTGTGATTACAAAAACTACCTTTAGTGGATCAGTTTCTCAACGATTGCTGGACTGTAGTCATAAGGGTAATTATAGAAAGAGAAAGTCCTCCCAATCCAGGTCACCAGATCATTTGGGAGAGGTATACAAGTATCTCAAGAGGACATTATCAGTTTTAGGTGGGAGACCAGCCACAAGGCTCAGAGCTCCCCCCATATGGTTCTTTGTACAGGCCTATATAGGGTATTGCAAGTTAAACTTGTATGAAATAATAAAAATTAATGTGTAATTACGTAATAATGTTTTGTGAGGCTTAACGCGTTTTACACGCATTTAATACTTGCCAGGGTTGGGTTACTAGACTACCATTAATTTTAGGGTCCCTTAATTTTACTAATGGCTACTGGAAATGAATCAAGATTGAGACATAGAAAGGAAGCTAAGTTTGAAGTGAGACGATTACTGTGCGTAGCGAATATGAGGGAGGAGGGGAATTAAGATTTGCCTGCTTCTTTTTCTCTCAGTATTCAGCGGACGACAGCGAGGAGAAAGAAGGAGATGAATGCCAGACGGCATCAACAGCTGTTGTTCCAAGGAGTCGCTCAATTCGTCAATTCTTTCGTGAAGAATGGGACACATTAGCTTGGATCATTGGTGCACTGATAGTCACCTATATAACCGACTTTTGGTTTGTTTTATTCCAAGGCGAAGCTGTAATGAGGTGTGTGTGTGTGTGTGTGTGTGTGTGTGTGTGTGTGTGTGTGTGTGTGTGTGTGTGTGTGTGTGTGTGTGCATGTGTGTACGTGTGTGTATGTGTGCATGTGAAAGAGACTCTCTTTTGCTTGTATTTCTGTTATTTCTCGTACATTCTGTGTCATATTGGGCTGTGTGTTCTGACTGGAGGAAGTTGTAGTTTTTACTGCATTATATCTGTACCTAGTCATGCACGCCAGACCACGCGAGACTAATCCAGTGTTCTCACCAGCCCTTTTAAGTAGGGTGGGCCACCCTCCTTAATTTTTGACTTTGACCATTTTTCTACTTCAAGTAGAGTCCATTCTTTCTTTGTTCGGACACTTCAAGTGGATAGATGAGATACAACTGACACTGTGTATATCAATCCAGAATGATTCTCATTCTCTATTTAGAATCTTGCTCATAGGCACCGTCACATGCACTTTGTGAGCGAGTTTCCCACTGCAGTTTGTTGCAGATGCAGAGTATAGAAGTGTAGAAGTGAACCAAGATAATGGCAGCTGTGCACTAGCCTACTCCTGCCAATTGCCGCCCTCTTTCATTTTTTTTTTCTGGTGACCACCCTGTATTCTGTACCAACGTTTTCTAAAGAACACTCTGTCTGAGACAAACCTCAGTAATACTTCATTGGACCTTTCGTGCCTCAGGTTTTGGCTCCATGTCGGAGTTGGCCTTTTCGCTGGTGCAAGTGTCGTCATGGTAATCCTGTTCTATAAACACCCAAAACTCCATCATACCAACTGGCTCGAGGAAGCCCCTGTGGGAGTGGTCACAGTCACTCTTCTTGTAGGTCTTGCCTGTACTAGGTGAGTATGTATGTATGAGTGTATTCAGTTGTACTGTCAGTTCAGCCATAGAGAGAGTGTTGCTCACATGCTTGCACTGTCCGTCCAGTGTGACCAGCTGTGCCATCTGCTGCATGAGATGCAAGTACGTACAGTCACACCTCATTTATGTAGTATCCATGATCCAACACTGCTACATCTGAAGATATCTTTTATCCAACTCGCTGTAATAATGCCCCCTACACATGTACTGTACAACACGGTAGTGGATTATTGAGGTTGATGTGTGCTGCTGGCACTCTTTACGTGCTACAGTGAAACAAGCTTAGTATGTACCTCGAAGGGGACACAAAATGAGTACTCATTATCACGTAGGCGTATTTACTACAGGGGTCTGTCCAGGTAGTCTTCCAAGGTGGTAATCAAATCGATCAATTCACAGCTAACACATGTTTAAGAACTACTTCTAAGTGTACCTTCCAACCAAAAGCAGCAGCAATAGCTTATTTTCAAGGTAATAGGACTAAACATGAGGCTATTGAAGTGTTTCAATCACAAAAAATAGATATGGTGAAATGACTGTGATTTCATAATATTATCCTCTGGTCTCTGAAAAGTCAGAGGTGGTTGGCCATGGATTTTGCTGGTTGGATTCGACCACCTCTGACCAGTGTAGGCAGGACCCTGTTACAATCAGGGTTGGTTTATGTACATGAGGTACACACAGGGACAGAATGAGGAGTACTTACTATCCAGGAGTATGTACTAAACCAGGTACTTACTATCAGGGTTGGTTTATGTACATGAGGTACACACAGGGACAGAATGAGGAGTACTTACCATCCAGGAGTATGCACTAAACCAGGTACTTACTATCAGGGTTGGTTTATGTACATGAGGTACACACAGGGGTAGAATGAGGAGCCATTAGGAGTGTCTATGTGGCACAACCATCACAGCTGTTGTTTATGTGTATGGACAGGAATAATATGTGCGTGCTGTTTGATATTTACGGTAATTGCTCTTCTTCTTTCCTGTAGCGTGACCGCGAGTCTGTGGCCAATTTGGGGTATTTTCACACCATCCATTCTATTTTTACTGTTCATGGCTTTTGTATCTGTTCTGTCGTTACTTTCATGATAATTTAAATGTTTGGATTTGCTTCTGTGGTATTTGCTATGCTTGGGCAAACATGTACATTGGACTCTCCGATAGAGGACACTCCGCCCACACAACCTCTCTACAAAGGACACAGTTTGAAGTCCTAGAATATATTCTCCGTGTATATGCATAGTTTTTGTAAATTTCAACCTCCCAAATTTAAAGGACAACATCCTTACAAAGGACAAAAGGGATGTCCTAAAGTGTTCTTTATTCAGAGATTCCACTGTCCTCCATCTGCTGTCAGTTCAGTATGTGGCTGTGTATTGCTCTCCCACTGAGAAATGAGATGGTCTAGCCATAGACCCTACAACTGGTCTAGCGAAGAGACTGTAGCTCGCATGGTGCTCACGCTGCAGTCTGGCGAGCTAGACTACCCATGCTGACAACACGTTTACATGTCGTCACTCGAAAATGGAGAACACGGAACGTATGGTCGACACTGATGAAACCAGGAATCACAAAAATCACAAAGAAACGCTCCATAAACCACCGAAAAGAGCCAAAGAAGATAAAATCTCTGTTCCAAACCCAAAGCGGAGGCGAGTGCAGTCTGTCAGTGATAAACAAACGGGTAAATCTCACGCGGGAAAGAAATTCAAGGAGAAGCACAAGGGCAAGCAGAGCAAACGTTTTCACAGTGAATTGGGAGCTTTCAGGTTCCGTCATGGTGGTAGCATTTCGGACCCTCTGAATCTGCAAGGAAAAGACGGTTTCACTTCGGAATGCAGTACGTGTGCTCCGTCACCCGTGGATACGCCGCCAAAGCAAGCCTCCCCTACGCCAGACTACTTCAATGATCCGCTGAACCTGAAAAAGGGCGGGAAGAAGGAGAAGCAGAAATCTCGCAATAAGAAGAAACATTCTCACTCTACGAGTGACCTTCACGTCAAGTCCACAGCAAAACCAGAAGTGGATACTACAATGACTGCTTTGAAAGCAGCTGTGGAAACTCATCAGCTGTCCAAAGAGTCCCAACCGAGGAAGAAACTTAAGCAGTCTAAAGACTCTGGTCGCTTTTGCTACGGTAATTACAACCGTTACTATGGTTACAGAATCGGGGGCGTAGCTACTCGTGACCCAAGAATTGACCTATTACACGAAGAGCTCTTCAAAGACAAGGAAGTGTTGGATATTGGCTGCAACACAGGGCAGGTCACCATAGCAGTGGCGAGGGACTACAAGCCGCGGCAGATTACTGGGATCGATATCGACGGAAACCTTATCAGAACAGCTCGTAAGAATGTCCTTCGTGCCCTCCCCCTCCCCAAGGTGGACGGCAAGGTTGTCAAGTTTCCTTTGTCCATGGTTATGATTTACGGCCCACTTGCTTCCCTTCCTAGCCAAGATGTCAGTACAGGGGACTACCCCCACAACATCACTTTCAGTCAGGTCAGTCTTCATGCTACAGTGTTTGACCTTTTGAATGTACTCACTACTGGTGACAGCTACTGGTGGCAGCCACTGGTGGCAGCTACTGGTGGCAGCTACTGGTGGCAGCCACCGGCCTGTATGGAGTACAGTAGAACCTATTTTGAGAGACCACCCTCGTGAAAGACCACCTCTTTTGTAAGACCAGCCTTACAAGTTACTGGGAACAAATGCACATATGTCCTATACTAAATTCCCCCTCATCAGAGTCTACTTTCGCCTGGCCCTAAGGATGGTCTCTCAAAAGAGGTACTAGTATACTGTATATATAACTGCTATTTGGACCAATATTGTTGTTTTGTGTGTTAAAGAATTATAATGTAGTGTTTGTGCAGTGATTGTCTTCAACGCAGCTCCTTCCTAGTCTGGCATAGCCGACCCATTCC
>CAUJGJ010000277.1:1078400-1080900 GCA_963170055.1 Halisarca cf. caerulea | reverse complement strand
TGAGGAAGAAGGCTGTGCTCAAGTTGCTCTAAGGTCTTCAGCGCTTCATAGTACTGTCTCTTCTCCATCTGGTCCTCTAACTGGCAAAACATCTGCAGAGCTGTGAGTGCAGGAATCCAAATGCTTAGGTGATAAACAACAACAACTTGTAATAAACAAACACCTTGCTTGTTGATGATAAACAACAACAACATCTCGCAACAAACAAACACCTTCTCTACCCTTCTACACAGTATAGCATGTTAGGTTCAGTGACAAAGACACAATAAGCAGCTGCACCTGTTCTTCATATGTATGTTCCCTATACCAGGTGCAGTGACAAAAATAAGTAAACAAATAAACAAATAAACAAATACACAACCACTGACCCGGTATACACCTTGTTAGCACATCCATGGTGGCATACACGTTCAGCTGCATTGCGTGAACCAACTTTAGTTCCTTTCCTGTCTCCAGGAGCTGTCCTCCAGTGTCCTGGATCACCTTGTTGGCCTCCTGTATCTTGGTCCTCATCTTCACTGCATCCGATTTGACAAGCCTCAATTCATCCACTGCATCAATAAATCCACTGCAAGAAAGAACATATCACTCTCCCTCCCTCTCTTCTATGTGTGTGTGTGTGTGTGTGTGTGTGTGTGTGTGTGTGTGTGTGTGTGTGTGTGTGTGTTTGTGTTTGTGTGTGCGTGTGTGTACGTGTGTACGTGTGTGTGTGTGTGTGTGTGTGTGTGTGTGTGTATGTGTGTGTGTGTGTGTGTGTGTGTGTGTATGTGTGTGTGTGTGTGTGTGTGTGTGTGTGTGTGTGTGTGTGTGTGTGTGTGTGAACACTGCGCTGTATATACACAATTACCAGTATAGGACTGAAAATAAAACACACCACAACCGCTCAGACCATTACACCCACATTCAACAACAATGGAGCCGACCCGCGCACTCACCGATAATGTTTATTGCACATTCCTTCGATGGTCTTTTCATGCGTTTTAATCCTCACATCCAAACTGGTCATGAAAGAGGCCTCGTCATTGTTGTCGTATAGCGGTCTGAGATACAGGAGTAACAAAAGAATGACCCTACACTGTTGTCTACCGGCTTCATAGCATCTTTGTCGCTAAATAGTACAAGAACACTGCGACCTGTCTCGCTTATGTATCCGCTCGAGCTCACCTCAAAATTCCAGCCAGATTAGCCTCAGAAGATTCAATTTCTCCAAGAAGGTGTTCGTGTTGAGAGGAGAGCGGCTGGTTGCCAGAGGAAATACTCTGTTCGTCCTCATTGACAACCCTTGTGATCTCAAAGGGCTTATAAGTGGCCATTTTTTTAGTTTGGCCTGTAAACGACCCAAGCGCTTAGTGCAACCTCTACACGCCCATGGGCCAAGAGCACATTCCTACCATCTTCAATGTTTACTAGTCTTCTTCCTTCTTCGCCCTCTGACAGCGAAGACAACGAAGATACGGAAGAATGTCCCGTAAAAGAAGAGACTGGTAGCAGTAATAAGGAAAGATCTGTGGGCAAGGAAGAACAAAGGCAGAAAATTCAGGAGGTATAATTAGCCTTAGCATACATCATTGTGTGTGTGTGTGTGTGTGTGTGTGTGTGTGTGTGTGTGTGTGTGTGTGTGTGTGTGTGTGTGTGTGTGTGTGCGTGCGAATGTGTGTGTGTGGTGCTTATCAGGACGTATTATGAAACATGTCTGCTGACATTGCATGTGTAGAGGCTAGCTGAGCTAAGTGATGAGAGAAGAACACTGGCCTCCAGAAATGAAGCAAAGAGGATATCTGCTATGCGCAAACAGGCAACATATGCAGGTGCGCACGTGTGTGTGTGTATAGATACTCTATACTTCGGTTGCAAAGTATAGAGTATCTATGGTGTGTGTGTGTGTGTGTGTGTGTGTGTGTGTGCATACATATGTGTGCAACTTCTCCTTTATGTACATTGACCCACCAGCACCAGCACTATAGTGTTATCAGTGTCCGTGGATGTACACTGAATACTGTACGTACCAATAATTAGTAGTCCTCACTCATCTTAGTACGAAGGGCTTTTACTGAGGAAGACTTGGAGGCGTTTGAAGAACTTCCGAAAAACCTCTTGCTGAGTAGAAAACGGACCCAGATTGTTCCAGATGAGCAGGGAGACAGTGCTAGCAAAACTGCAACAGAAGATAATTCCAGGTAGTCTAGCTTTTAAACTTGCTTGGAATTTTGTCAGTTCTACTTCTCCCTCCACTTCCTTCCAGCGACCACAAGGAGAAATGGACCAGGCTGAAGGCATATTTAGAACCAAATCCTCAGCTGAAGGGAACAGATCCTGGACGGCACAGTGAACCAGTCAGTACATACAGAGCGGTGTGCATGCACCACACATGCCACTCTAGTCCGGCATAGTCTCACAGAGCCAGACCCCTCCCCCTTCTCTGATCCTCCATTGTATCACTTGAGGTGAACACAGCTAGAGTGAAAGCTTGTAAGGAATCTCTGGGACACTTAAAATTCTT
>CAUJGJ010000277.1:1068400-1070900 GCA_963170055.1 Halisarca cf. caerulea | reverse complement strand
TCAAGCTGCAGGGTCTTTTTGTAGAACATTCACTCACTTGTAGCTGCTAGAAACAAACAGAGTAGACAGTTTTCTTCTTAATACGTCAGCTCTTGATTCTGGCTCTTCCTTTTCATGGAAGCACAGTCTGAACCAGTCCAAAAGCTGTTTGTCGTCTGACCAGGCATCTTGCTCTCGAGTCTGCTCCATTTTCTCCTCCAACCCGCCAGATTTCTGCCATGTAGGGACAAGTGATGCTCACGTGATCCAGTTGTGTGACGTCACCTGTCCATTCCGTTCTAGCGATTTGGTGAAGGTCGCCGAGCTGAAGTGGTATTCGGCGGAGGAAGGGAGAAAATGTCCCTTACAGTCAACGTGAAGAACGCGAAGAACCTCCCCAATGTGGAGAAGTTCAGCCTCAGTGATCCATTTGCTGTCCTTCACTTTGGCGATGGTGAGTTTCAACCGCTTAGCTCATGCACTGATGAGCACATGTTTCCTCGTTTCGTACATTCACGCTAGCAAAACTGTCTAGCCGAATCATCAGCTTTCTGTTGTATTATCCCTCAGGTAAGAAGAAGAAGACAAAGGTGATAGATAACAACCTAGATCCGGAATGGAATGAGACCTTCTCCTACCCTCTCTCTGCTCCTCTAAACCCTTCTGATCAGCTTCTTGTTGAAGTGTTTGACTTCGAGAAGATTGGAAAGAACAGGTAGGTTTGCTCTGCTGGTAAAGTACCGGCTAGTGTGTCGCCTTTTATCACGCACAGAATCATTAATTTCATTCCAGCTAAGTTCAAACGGTGTCAATCTGTGTTAGAACAAAAAACCGGGTGATGCAGATCAAGTGTGTTAGCTCCATGGCTGAAGGTCGCATTCTCGTACCGTGTGGCTGTGAAGTGGTACGTGGGCCACTTCTTACTGACGTACGGCGTACGGTTCTCCTACTGTTTTAATATGCGCACTGAGCCTCGAATTTCGCAGCGTTCGCGCATCAGCTTAGTTTTTAGGCGACGATTTCCTTCTACTGAAATACTTGTCCTCCTATTATAGGAAAACAGCATGAAAATTGATTCTTAATCCTTCAGACCAGAATGATTAAGTTTCGATACTTGATAATTTGTGTATTGTGTGGACCACAAATCAGGCAGTCATCTCCCAGCCATGAAGTGTATGGTAACACAATGGCAGATGGTTCTGTACAGGATCTAGGTAGATGTGGAGGTTCACCGCCATAGGTGCCTGGATCCTGAATGCATCATGTGGGAGGTGAGGTGGTCCTCTTCTACCTGTGCCCCTCCCCCTTAGGGTGTGTAGTCCACTCCCACCTGCAGCTGTGTGTGTGTGTGTGTGTGTGTGTGTGTGTGTGTGTGTGTGTGTGTGTGTGTGTGTGTGTGTGTGTGTGTGTGCTTGCACCCATGCTTATTTATACAACATTGATGGGCTTATACCACGGGCTTCTGGTGCCAGATTCCCATATCGACAAACATATACATATACTAGGTGGTTGCTATGCACAGGAATTGATCTCAGACTGTGTCCTAGTGACCTTCTAATGAGTTTAACTCAATTCAATAAATTATAAGTACTGTAATGGGCTAGTACTCAGTTGTTGAAGGAGTTGTGTATTGACTCTCTATTTGTATATTGTTGCCCATACCGAGGAGAATGAAGTGTGTGTGTGTGTGTGTGTGTGTGTGTGTGTGTGTGTGTGTGTGTGTGGTGTGTGTGTGTGTGTGTGTGTGTGTGTGTGTGTGTGTGGTGTGTGTGGTGTGTGTGTATGTGTGTGTGTGTGTGTGTGTGTGTGTGTGTGTGTTGTGTGTGTGTGTGTGTGTGTGTGTGTGTGTGTGTGTGTGTGTGTGTGTGTGTGTGTGTGTGTGCATAGACCCTACAACAAAGTCTATGGTGTGTGTATGTGTGACTCTTGTCAAAGGTCAGAGTACCATATGTACCGTATGTACTATTATTACACTCTCTAAAATGTTTGTTTAGTGTCCTGTTGCCCTGTTATGTGTGTTTTATTTTATGGAATTTTTGGTAAGTGGGAGTTTTTTTGTTGTCATAGCATTTGTGACAACTAAAGTTCTTCTTCAGTTTTGTCTGTCAAACACTCAAGTACAGTGCCGATACCCTGTGATTTGCCTCCATTCAATTGTGTAGAAACTAACCCCAAGTCATCCAACACCTGGTTCATCTGGCATTATGTCTAGAAACACATGCTTGAATAATCATCCATCATTATGTATATGTAACACTCATCTATGTTGCCCCCCCCCCCCCCCCCCAAGATTTTAGGAAGCTCAATTTGCCCCCCCTAGCCCGAATCCTGTATGTTGTGTTTACCTGTGTTTGCTGTTATGTTTACATACTGTACATATATTGCACAATGTGTATTCCTCCCTCTCTCCTTGTCATGTAGACTACTGGGGAAGACAGGTATTGGGTTGAGCCAGGTCATCAGATCAGGCCAAGTGGACACCTCCTATCCACTTACTGCTAAAGATGGCAGCCCTACAACC
>CAUJGJ010000277.1:1048400-1053400 GCA_963170055.1 Halisarca cf. caerulea | reverse complement strand
TTCCTTCCGTCTTAGATCCTTATCTTTACGTTGCTCTTGGGAGGTACAGCCAGAAGTCAAGGGTCATGAAACAGACTGTCTGCCCAATATGGGACCAGACACTTGTCTTTGAGGACGTCTTCCTCTTTGGAACACCGGATGCTGTATTGGCCAGCCCACCGCTTGTTACCATGGACTTCTTTGATAAAGACCAGTTTGTGAGTGGACCCTTGTTGTGGGTTGCTTGCATGGTTTGTTTTTCTGTCTACCACAAGAGAGTTACAGTCAGACCTCACATATCCACACACATCTGTTCTGGGTGAAATTACGGATAAAGTGAGGGAACTGGATAAACGAGGGAGCAGTAGTATAGTGTACAGTAGGATTATTGCAGATTTGTTCCTGTAAAAACTACTGCAGAAGGTGAGGGAACTGGACGTCTGAGGTGCGGCTAAGTGAGGTCTCACTGTACACCAATTGCCCACTGTATTTAAAGCACATGGTAATTTTGACCAATCAATGTTTGTATGTAGATCACATGACTTTTGTCAGTCGGTGGTAGCTGAAGGATCAGTTGAGCTTTGTATATAGTACATGGTATTATATACATAAGTATACAGGGTATAAACATATAAATACCTTTTTATACTGGCAATGGATGTACAGTAGGGATAAGTTGTTAATCAAAAGAAATAACTGGAACAAGAAACGGGGATGGACATGCATAGGTCAATACTTCTGTAGGTCAAGACAGAGCATGGTTCGGCATCACTTTGTAGACTTATAGCTTGTGTGTGTGTGTGTGTGTGTGTGTGTGTGTGTGTGTGTGTGTGTGTGTGAGTGAGTGAGTGAGTGAGTGTGTGTGTGTGTGTGTGTGTGTGTGTGAGTGTGTTTGTGTGTGTGTGAGCGTGTGAGTGTGTGCGTGTGAGTGTGTGCGTGTGTGTGCGTGTGCGTGTGAGCGTGTGCGTGTGAGCGTGTGCGTGTGAGTGTGTGCGCGCGTGTGTGTGCGCGTGTGTGTGCGTGTGTGTGTGAGCGTGTGTGTGTGTGTGTGTGTGTGTGTGTGAGTGTGTGAGTGAGTGTGTGTGTGTGTGTGTGTGTGTGAGTGTGTGTGTGTGTGTGTGTGTGTGTGTGTGTGTATGTACCTTATACTTCCTCTTATTGCATTGTGAATATCAGGGCAAAGACGAGTATCTTGGCAGCAGCACTGTCACTCCAACCATGCGACTTGATAGGGACCTCAAGGGTCGAAAGCTGCCTCGTCTTGCTTGGTACGACATCAAACGTTACCACAGAAATGCTGGAGAGGTTCTTGCTGCCTTTGAGCTCATGCTCATCGTAAGTGGGTGTCTATGAGTGCTTGGTGTACCACTCACGTCTAAGTTTTCCCTGTTGTTATGTTGTCACTTGTGCTGAACCTGTTATCGTTTGTGTTGCTTTTGTCACCACTTGTGCTATTTTTGTCACCACTTGTGCTATTTTTGTCACCACTTGTGTTACTTTCATCATCACTTGTATTACTTTTGTCATCACCTGTGTTGTTTTTGATGTCATTTGTGTTTTTGTCATTATGTGTGTTATTTCGTGTCGTCGTAGATGTCCATTCTATGCTACTTCAATTGTTTTGTTTCTTGTATCCAAATGTATTGTTTTTGTCATCACTTGCATTAATTCTGTCACCACTTGTGTTGTTCATGTTACCACTTCTGTTGTAACGATTACTATTTCCATTTTTTCCCCACAGCAAGAAGACACAGATCCTCCCTTCCCTCCTCCGAAGGCTCCTGAAAAACACTACCAAGTTCCCTCCGGAATCAGACCCATTCTTCAGAAGACAAGAATTGAGGTTCGTATGCAAGTGTGCTTCATGCGGCTAACTACACATTATGTAGTGTGTGTTTACTATATTTTTCTGTACAAGAATAATCCAAGTGTATGGGCGGCCATTTTTTCCACACTATCCCTACATATGAACCACTACTGTGGTTCGTAAATGTAGTGTGTGTACTGTACAGTATGTAGTGTGTGTGTGTATTGAATGTCCTCTGAACTATGAAAACAGTCTATTCTGTATTCTCAGGGTTGCATGGAGGGGGGGCTCCTTTCCTTGACAGCCAGTCATCTCTCATCTTCTCATCTCTTCAGGTTCTCTGCTGGGGTGTGCGTGACATGAAGAAGTACCAACTTCTTCCCATAAAGTGTCCACTTGTGGAGGTGGAGTGTGGAGGGTTCACTCAACGCACTCCTCCCATATCTGATGCCACCAAGAACCCTAACTTTCCTCAGCCAGTCATCTCCATGGACGTGGTGAGTGTTGTTGTGGTGGTGGTGTGTTTGTGTGTGTGTGTGTGTGTGTGTGTGTGTGTGTGTGTGTGTGTGTGTGTGTGTGTGTGTGTGTACATAAATATACACATACACCCACAAACACACACACACACACACAAACACACACACACACACACACACACACACACACACACACTTAGCACACTAACCCTGTCTCACAATTGCATGATTTACACACACAAGTATCGTTTGCCCCACCTACAGAATGTCCCAAAAGAGCCTCTGTACTCACCTCCTCTTAACATCAAAATACTGGACAAACGTCCATTTGGTCGGAAACCACTGGTTGGAGTACACATTATCAAATCCCTCAGAGATTTCTATGTTGACCCCAAACAGGCCGCCAAGGAGATAGAAGCAGCTTGTTTGAGTGAGTTGTGTGTGTGTGTCTGTGTGTGTCTGTGTGTATCTGTGTGTGTGTCTGTGTGTGTGTGTGTGTGTGTGTGTGTGTGTGTGTGTGTGTGTGTCTGTGTGTGTCTGTGTGTCTGTGTGTGTGTGTGTGTGTGTGTGTGTCTGTGTGTCTGTGTGTGTGTGTGTCTGTGTGTATCTGGCTATCCTCCCCTCCTCCCATCCCTCTCTCTCTCTCCCTCCTCCCCTCCCCTCCTCCCCTCCCTCCTCCCCTCACTTTCCTCCTTCCTTCTGTCCCTCTCCAGCCATTGAGTCTGCCAGTATGCGAAGTAGTGGTATGTCCCCAGACCCCCCAGCTATCACCTCTCCAACTCAAAAGATCCGTCCCATACCCGAGGGAAAACCGGATGAAGTGGCCATCCGCGTGGAGGATCAAGCCCTCTTGGCTGGAGCTGACCCTGACGTGAAGAAGGACAGTGAGTTTGACTGGTGGAGCAAGTTTTACCTCTCAGCTGGAGACGAGCAGAGGATGCAGCTTGACTATGGGCAGGCTGGGTATGACAAGCTTGTGGTGAGTGGTGTGGGTGGGTGGGTGGGTGTGGGTGTGCTTGTGTGTGGGTGTAGGTGTGTGGGGTGCTTGTGTTGGTGTGTGGGGTGCTTGTGTGTGGGTGTGGGTGTGGGTGTGGGTGTGGGTGTGGGTGTGTGGGTGTGGGTGTAGCTGTGTGGGGTGCTTGTGTGGGTGTGTGGGTGTGGGTGTGTGGGGTGCTTGTGCGGGTGTGGGTGTACAGACCCATTCATTCCTCCCGTTTTCCCATGTGGCTTAGGTGTATGACAGTGAGTTGGAAGACTACTTCGGGAACTTTGAGGACATTGCTACAACTCTGCCTCTGTTTAGAGGAAAGGGTCTCCGTGACGACTTGGATGCTCCTGGTCAGGCCATTGGCAGGTTCAAGGTGAGAGAGAGACAGATTGCATCCTAGCCTCAATCAGAAGCTGGCATGCAAGCTGCTGGATGGAATTTGTGGCTTATGTCCATCACACAAACTTTGAGAATGTTGCAAATGTTCCTTATCCAGTAGCTGGTATTATACTCAGTGACTGTGTGTGTTTGTTCAGACCTGTACATACGTATGTATGTATGTACTGTGTACGTTTGCTATGTAAATACAGTAAGGTGGTGTTTACTCATCGCAATTGGTTATGTTGTCTTTTGTTTGTGTTTATCCCTTGTCCTTTGTTTGTTTGTCTCTGGTGCAGGGAGCTGTCAAGATTTGTCCCTTCCCTTCGGACCAGTCGGCCCCCATTCCTCAGATGTTTGCGTGTATACCGCCCACTAAGCCTGTGGAGTGCATCGTCCGACTTTACGTCATACGAGTGGGTGGTTTTGCTTTGTGTGTACACCTGTATGTATGTGTTGAGGTGTTCTGTTATGTTTGTTAGTGTTGTGTTTTGTTTGTTTTTTGTTTTGTTTCGCCATGTGAGTGAGTGGTTTTGCTTTGTGTGTACACCTGTATGTATGTGTGTTGAGGTGTTCTGTTATGTTTGTTAGCGTTGTGTTTTGCTTGTTTTTTGTTTTGTTTCGCCATGTGAGTGAGTGGTTTTGCTTTGTGTGTACACCTGTATGTATGTGTTGAGGTGTTCTGTTATGTTTGTTAGTGTAGTGTTTTGTTTGTTTTTTGTTTTGTTTCGCCATGTGAGTGAGTTGTTGGGAATAGTTTGAGTGAGGTTTTTCCCCTAAGGAATGAATGTTAGGAGTTGTTTTCCTTGTGATAAACCAGTACATACAGTAGTTCTAACTGTTTATCTCTTTCATTGCTTGGATATTACCTGTATTTGATTGCTTCTTGTATTTATCTCTGACATACACACACACTGAAAACACACACACACACACACACACACACACACACACACACACACACACACACACACACACTCACACACACACACACACACACACACACACACTCACACACACACACACTCACACACAGGGTATCGGTCTTCAAGCCAAGGACGTGGGTGGCAAGGTGTGTTCTTGTATGCTGTGACTCATCCTAAAACTCTACTAATGTTGTGAGATATTTTCTTCCTGTTTTTTCACAGTCTGATCCTTACCTGAGGATTAAACTGGGCAAGAATAAAATCAACGACAAGGCCAACTACATCCCCAACACTTTGAACCCCATATTTGGCAGGTACGTATGAGCTAGTGTTTTGCAATATTGATCTTTGCTCAGACGGTATATTGTCAGCTAAAATGTGGTTGGTATTAGTAACATTTTACTAATTATGTGAAATGCTCTTCATGTAATTTATTTTTTAACAAT
>CAUJGJ010000277.1:1028400-1040900 GCA_963170055.1 Halisarca cf. caerulea | reverse complement strand
TCAAGTGTTGTCAAGTGTTGGCATAACATTTGGTTTGGTGGACCCAATTTCAAGAGATCTGTTGCATTCACACACACACACTTTAGGATTCCAGTGCCGTACGATTATCGTGATAATTATAAATTTTGTTGGACAATAATCGTGGTTGATTAAAATCAATATTACCCATCCCAGTACATACACTACTAAGAGGCTGAAACTGGCAAATCAAGACACCAGACGAGTGAAGACACCAGACGAGTGAAGACACCAGACGAGTGAAGACACCAGACGAGTTAAGACACCAGACGAGTGAAGACACCAGACGAGTGAAGACACCAGATGAGTGAAGACACCAGATGAGTGAAGACACCAGACGAGTGAAGACACCAGACTAGTTAAGCTAAGCAAGTTTATTTAGACAGGCAAAACCTTTAGTCAAAGGCTACTATCCAGGGTACCCTGTAATGAGTAAAACTGCACTGCTTTGAGTAGTGTTGGGCAAAGATTAGATAGACTGTGCATGTACGTGTGTGTGTGGTGTAGTACTAACCTTTAAGATTCCTCTCTTCAAAATCACTGCTACTGTCATCTGAGTCCCTAAACACACAAGCAGCAAGTCAAGGAGACACTCAACAGAATATGCATACATATGTAGATACATGTACACGTGTGCATGCTGTAATCTTCTACAGTGGTCAGCCAAATATGAATTGCAGCCACCATAAAACCTACATACTGTTAGGTTGAAATAGCCACCTAGTAAGTATAACATTCACATACTGTACATACATACAAACTTATAACATGCACATAATGTACATACGTATTTATACACACACTGTACCAAGTTTGACTTCACACGTGACCACAGAAGTAAAGCTTTCTCATGCGTAAGAACTGGTGGCACTCCAAACTTGCAAGACTACAGCTATGTACGTACACACACGTACTGAATGGTAATAACTCTCGATTTCTTCGGTGAAGATGTATGACGCGACACAGGTTTCCGTTTGCGAGGGCTGGTTCTTGGTGGCTGCTTCTCGTCTTCTGAAAGTGAGCAAGAACTGCCCTGGACGTCGTCCACAAACTGTCGGACTGTACGAACAGACGTTCTATTTGAGGAAATTCGTAAACTACTTCTTCCATTGGGTCTGCAAACACTACCTCTAGCTCCCTGTGAAGGACTCTCAGAAGAACGTTCTAGGTGCCTGTTTGCAGGCAATTTCCGTCCTGGTGTTAGCGTGCCTGTTATCTCACGGTTTGTAGGTGAGGTGACAACGGCTGGTTGACTGGGTGCATTTGTGACTGCTGGACTTGAGGATCCTTGCTGCGTGGAGTCTTCGTCATCAGCACTGTCTGCGGGAGGACAAGAAGAGGACTCTCATGTGAATATACAAGCGTACATATATTATAGCAAAAGCTTGCTAATCCCCCAATGGAACTTTAAAAAAGTGTCGGATTAGGAGGTTGACGGATCATGGACTGACTGCAGTGCAACTTGCCTAATACGTACCTCAAAGGGGACACAAAATCACAACTTATTATCAGAGGTACTTACTATCAGGGTTGGTTTATGTACATGAGGCATACACAGGGACTGAATGAGGAGTGCTTGCCATCCAGGAGTGTGTACTAAACCAGGTACTTACTATCAGGGCTGGTTTATGTACATGAGGTATACATAGGGACAGAATGAGGAGTACTTACCATCCAGGAGTGTGTACTAAACCAGGTACTTACTATCAGGGTTGGTTTATGTACATGAGGTATACATAGGGACAGAATGAGGAGTACTTACCATCCAGGAGTGTGTACTAAACCAGGTACTTACTAAGTTACTCTGCACTAGCACACATTAATATGGTGACTGCACCTCATAAGATGGTCAATATTAGAGAAAATGCCACATTATAGAGGTGACGGTTTACAGGTTTCACAGTACCAAAACGTACACATACAATAAGTATGCTCAGTAAAACCTCTGCAAACTGACGTTAAAAGCCAACCACATTCACATTGATGTTACTGTGAGCCACAGTAGTATTGCGTATGTACGTACGTACGAAAATGTACTAAAAATTACTTGATATGTGGGTAACTTCTACCTGAAACTCTTCACTGTCAGGTGAGTGTGGTATACGCAAAGACATACATATTGGTTTACACAAGACTTCTCAGGGAGTATTCATATGCTAACCTACCTATTCGCATACTACTCTGTTTAGCTCTTTTCCCAGCAGTCTGTTTTGTACCCCCATCAACATCACTTGTATTCTTATTGCCACCAGACAACGGCGATTCTGAATCATCTCTGAATTGACGAGGGTTAATTCTTCCCCTGCGCGGAGTACCTCTCGCTGGGATTTGAAGTTGTTTGTGTGTTTCTTGTGCTTGCTTTTTGCTGGGTGTGCGATCACCGTCAAGGAAATTTCTCCCTGCACCTTTTGGAGTTGATTTCTCTACAGTACGTATATATGCGTCTACGTACCAAAATAAGATGCAACCTGTCAAGTTAGCAGTAAAATGGTGTATGTGTGTGTGTGTGCGTGCGCGCGCGCGTGTGTGTGTGTGTGCGTGCGTGTGTGTGTGTGTCCATATCCTGATGTATGTACCTAATGGCTCAGTACTCTGTTTAGCTCTTTTCCCAGTAATTTGTTTTGTATCCACAACATCAGACAATGGCGATTCTGAATCATCACTGAATTGACGAGTGTTAATTCTTCCACCACACTGAGTACCTCCCACCGGGGTTTGAAGTTGCTCGTGTACTTTTTGTGCTTGCTTTTTGCTGGGTGTGTGATCTCTGGCGGGGGATTTAATTCTTGTACTTTGCTGTGGAGTTGGTTTATCTATGTATGTACCAGCATAAGATTAGTTAGTTAGCAGTGAAGTGGTGTGTTTGTGTGTGTGTGTGTGTGTGTGTGTGTGTGTGTTTGTGTGTGTGTGTTTGTGTGTGTGTGTGTGTGTGTGTGTGTGTGTGTTTGTGTGTGTGTGTGTGTGTGTGTGTGTGTGTGTGTGTGTGTGTGTGTGTGTGTGTGTGTGTGTGTGTGTGTGTGTGTGTTTATGTGAAAGCACTATTGCAATACGTATTCATACATACACACCATACATGGGTACAAAATCTACATGCTCACATACGTTATGTAGCACTGAACTTGTCTATGAGGACATGTTACTAGTGAACTGTTGCATTTGGCAGTAACCATTAGGTTTAATTAATTATGTGTTAGGTATCAGTGAGCGCCCCGCGTGGGACAATGGTGTACTGTGTCTGTCCACGTGGTATGCCACATAGTAGCAGTGTTAGTGAACTGAGTAGAAGTGAAGTGTGTCTAGTGTGTGTGTAGTTGTCGACAAGGTTCGACTGTTCTAGTTTTAATGATTCATTGACTGGTTTCGTTTGGTTTGCGGACTACATGGATTTGTTCCTCTGCTGAGAGCACCATAGCTTGCAACACCTAACGAAATATCCTACACATACGTACGTATGGCATTGCATATGCGCAGGCAGTTGCCACAACTCACCAGTCTGGTTGAGAGGGACGTCATCTTCAATGTCCTTCAGTCCTCCTGCGCTCAACGGCCCAACCTCACCCTGTTCCACTATATCCAAACAACCACCTGTGGTTCCTACACCATTCACTGCTGAGCTTGTGGTCTCCTGTTCACCATTAACGACTTCTGACTGCTTCCTTGACTTGTGAGGCTTGGGATCATAGCCTTCCTGTTGAGTGTCAGAGTGTGTGTTGGCTTGTTTCTCGGCAACAGACATCCCATCCCAGTGGACCTGTCCAACTGTACACGTTGCTAATGAAGTACTGATTTTTGGCTCCATCAAGTGAAAAGGGTCCGTGGCCAAGATCTTCCCCATTCCCACCATCCGGCAAACCTGGAGCAGCAATGAACAGCAGTGAATACTAACAACTGTGCATGTACTCGTGTGTAGCAGCAAATACTAGGAAAGTGAAGACTTTATAGACCCATTAAAGGCATGTATGTACATACATGTGTGTGTACTTACTAAGCAAATTCTACTGTACTGTATATGCACACATACAAAACATATTGTATTTGTACGTGTATACAGTACATGACGTAATACAGTCATACACAGAGGCATGTAGCCCTAGTTACAGGAAGTGACTTCTCAGCACTATTATGTAAGCCAAAATGGCTATTCTGCCATTTTGTTTTTACATCATCTTTACATGCGTACGGAGTACTGCTGTGCTCCGTAACATGTATATACTGTGGAAACTCACTATGAGGAATCCCCGGGGACACCAGAAATTCTTCATTATATCAGAAATTCACTATAACCAGTTACACTTTCATAGCAGATCACTAACCAGGGCACACAAATTTATTCACTATAGGCAGATTGAAATTCACTGCAAGAGATTTCTTTATAACAAGTTTCCACTATACACATATATACATGCACTCAAATACATTTGAAACAATGACACACCCGCTCAACAGTCGAGGAGGAGAATTCACTGCTGTAGATACTGGTGACAGTCTCATCCAAATCGGCCACAAAACCTCTATAGTTGTACTGAGTTGCCAACTGGTCTACGGTGACTGAATTGCGGTTGAGGGACTTGATAATGCTCCTGATGCTCCTCACCGAGGAGACCTAACACAAGTACATGTGAGCATACACAGGTGGACAGTGAGCAATCGCAAAAACAAGCTCCAAACAAGACAGTCAGTGATGTATGTAGATATGTACACTCTGGGTTGCTAGGATCTACCCATGTACCTACAGTGGGAACTTATTAACAGACACAACTTCTGAAAGTACATGCGTCCTACCAAACACACACGCACACACACACACACACGCCCGCATGCACAAGCACATTCCACATTCCTGATGCAAGCACACTTCCTTGGGATGTGTGCACAGTGCAAGCCTTTGGAATCTTTAAACACTTCTTAGACTAATTAATTGCCAGTTGTCAATGGCAACAATAAGTGACAAGTTCCCATCACACTTTCATGGCACAAACAAGACTAGGTATCATACCACATAGTTGATACTATTTGTAGTACCCCTTGTGCAGCTGTAGCCTTGATACAAATACACCAAAGGGTACTACAACTATTACATGTATGCATACACACACGATTTACACGAAATAAGTACGTACGTACGTATGTACATATGTACCTTAAACTGTTCCACCATCTGCAGAGCACTGTCCTTCCCTTCATTGCACATGACAACAACAAATGCCTACAGGAACAGACACAAGGAGGGTAGGGATCATTGGAGGGGATACTGTAAGTAATAACATTGCATTAGTGCCCTTTAATGTTCCGGTTCTTATGACATCACTTCATATAATGAAATATATGAATGTGAGTATGTACATATGTAGGTAAGTGGTAAGAAAAGGACGCAATGTATCTCCCATCGTGATACAGTGGAACCTCTGATAGTGGACTTTCCCAAATAAGGACACAGTAAAATAAACCTCTCTTCAAAGGACACAACTTGTGGTCCCAGTATAATTCCTACAACACAATTTGAACCTCCCAAAGAGGAAAACCTCTCTATAAAGAACAAATCAGCTGAATTTATGTTGTCCCCAAAGTGTCCTTTATTCAGAGGTTCTACATTAGTACATGTCTGGATGACAACGAGGTGCACTCAGTAGTATTTCAGTAATACTATCAGGTGGTAAGTAAAGGTCTTTGAGACATTGCAAAATGAACCTCTAGTGAAAAGGCGGAGCATACATACATACTGTAGTCGACTGGTCTTAAAACTACACAAGGAATATCGCGGTTTAACGAAACATGTGGTGGTACATACACAACATGTAACATGACAATACAGTAACACAGTGTTGATGGAATAGAACGGAACCTCTGATGACGGACACATTGGGAACTGAAAAACTGTTTACTATACAGAGGTGTACACTATTCAGAGGCTATTTGCACACATAACAATCTATCTGGCCCCATGAAACAGTCTGTTATAGAGAGGTTTCTGCTGCTGCCTGGAGAGTCTGTTATAAGAGATTCCACTGTATTCAGGATATAGGCATAATTTTCCCTCGGGTATGTACATAATGGTCTCACACTCCCATCAAGCTTTCACCCACTCACAAATGTTTTAGAGTGTGACACAAGATTTGACAGTGCCGTCTTGTGGCCTCCAAAGTCCTCATGGAGCTCCTCGATGGCCACCACCATAGCTACAAGATTCCGTCTTCTTTCCTCACCACTGAGGATGCAGAGGAAAGAGAGTCTGCAATGAACAACCATTCGAGCCAGGTCCAGAAGGGGCTTCAGATTCTTGCTCACAGTAATGTGCTGCTTGTCAATATGGTAGAGAAGGGCTGTGGGGAAACAAAGGAGCTAGATAAAGGTAAACGGGTATACCATTACTAAGCATGTTTAGTTATGATTTACATACACTAGCAATTATAGTCAGTGAGACCTATGTATAATAAAGAATGTCTCTAAAATGCAGCAGTCTCTTTTAACAGGACACCATTGCTCTTGCCAATTGAAATCACTTGCATGTGTAAATTTGGAGAACGGCATATATAGGCTAGGTTAAGTTAGGTAAGCTTTAGATTTAAATCGTTGGCCATTGGATACTATCCTAGGCAATCTGTAATACCACAGCAGTACAAAAACAAGGGGAAAACAGATGCACAGTGCAGACACATACACACGACTGTCCACACTGGTAAACAATGCGCAGTTCTTGGCATACACACTTTGCATTGCAATTCAGTGATTACTATCCAATTTGACACTCAATGGGCCTTGAAATAATGTAGTGTGGGATAATGAGGTTGTTGGATTATGGAGTCATTATTAATTAGCATACTTTAATATGGGGACTGCACCTCATAAGATAGAGGTGGTCCATTACTATTGACCATCTTCACAGTCTTCTTTGCTTATTGGGCTCAGCTTAGGTCATAGTCCGCACCCCTATTACAGTTAGTCTGACGTGGCCAGACCGAATTCCTCCATTTGCAGGAGGAAATGGAGGAACTTGGTCTGGCCCCGTCAGACTATAAAACAGTACTGGGTCTGTTTTCCCACTCCTTTTCATCTCCAAGAGTTTGTACTATGTACACTAGTAACTAGTCATTGACTAGTCTCCTGGGTGGGCAGGAGAAGTATGAGCATAGGTGCTGGAGTATTTATGGTATGAGGTGCTACACTGAACCCAATCCAGTTCAGTGGCCCCACCTTACGGGGGAACAGACTTTGCTTTTCTACGTACGTACGAAAAAAGGAACTAAATTGACAACTGGAAAGGTGCCACTCGAACACTTCATAGTAACAACAGTAAGGAACGACTCCAAACTGACAGCGAAAGAATAGCAATAGAAACTTCTCTTTCGTCTTGGAAGTTTATAACAATATACTGAGCTTTACAAAGGTACCGGTTTGGCGAAATACCACCCAAAACAAACCTCTAAACAAAGGAAGGCTCTTCAAATTCTCATTGTCGTCTTTCAAGGCCAAATATTCTCTCACGACGCAGTGGCAAATGTATTCCAACATTATAAGCACCAAATTCTTATCTGAGCCAGGCATGGATACAACTCCAGATGAAAACCGCTCTTCAGGAGCAAAATGCGACAAATAGTTCCCCATCTTCCAACGATAGGTTCCAAACGACTCCCCCTCGACAATTTTCGCGCTTTCTGGCAGGCGAAAAACGGAAAATATCGCAAAGCAAAACGTGCGGTGACGTAATACATGTACAGTACAATGTCATGATTGTTGTTAGAAAAATGAAGACAAAATCAGTCATCAACGTTGTTTTTGCTGGGAGTGCCTTCAGATCGAAACCAGCTCTGAATTTCTCCCCTAATAAGACACAAGGAATAGATGAAGGTCACAAAAGTATCCTTTGTACATAGCCTTATTCCTAAACCCAGCTCAGACATTTTATTGTAATTGAAAGTTATTGTGAAATTTAATTAATTATTGAAAATATTGTAGAATTCTTTTATAAGGCATTTTATCTATGAGCTGCTGCAGAAATGGCAGATCTGGGTCTGGGAACAGACTATATTTTACACAGAACAAGTGCAATTTACCTCTCTTCTTCTGAGATTGGAAGTTTTGCTAACATGTTCTTCAGCTTCGGTGCATCCATGGTGTAGCCATATTTGAGTATATCCTGTAAACATTTCTGAAACAAGAAGCGTACAACACTCAAGTATCCATCACAAGTAATGTACTTCTGCCCAATGAAGTATGCTCATCAGAGGATTTCCTCAGGCTACTGTAGGGACACTCCCGCCCCTCCCATTCAACACTATTTATAGTAAATTGGTGAAAGAGTACACTCACTTTGAAGTTTTCAACATTCTTACTGGCAACATGTGCCTCCAGAAGATGTAGGAAGGCCAGAAACCTAGAGAGCACACACAAGGCAACCATGTGATGTACAAACATCCATCACAATACAGAGAGAATCAAAATTACACTTACTGTGGCTTCAAGTTATGAGATTCAAACAAAGAAAAATATTCCCTGCAGAGGATAAGCGGATACATGTGTGTGTGTGTGTGTGTGTGTGTGTGTGTGTGTGTGTGTGTGTTTGTGTGTGTGTGTGTGTGTGTGTGTGTGTGTGTGTGTTTGTGTGTGTGTGTGTGTGTGTGTGTGTGTGTGTGTGTGTGTGTGTGTGTTTGTGCGTGTGTGTGTGTGTGTGTGTGTGTGTGTGTGTGTGTGTGTGTGTGTGTGCATGTGTGCGTTTGCAACTGCATATCTATTAGAACAGTGTACAAAGGTACAACTGTGTTTGTACCATGTGCAGCTATGCTACAGAGTACAGTACTGTACCAGTATAGCCACATTGCACACAGGAGTATGTCCATGGGTTACAGTGACTTCTCTTTTATGGGGAACAGATGTTGTTGGGTACACCAGGTCCCTCTGTGTATACATATCATAGGAATGGAAAGTTATGCTGTAGTTTTGGTTATGCTATTATGCTATTTTGAAGAAAATCGCATAAAAAAATTGCATAGTCTCTGTGGTGGTCAAAATCACATAACTTTTACTTTGCATAACATACCAATCCTACAGTACTTCAAAAGAACCCTCACTGTGTCCACAGCATCAGGATTATGAGTTGCAGTTAATAGTCACAAATCCATACATGAGCCAGGTACGTGGGCAAAGCAACCATGCGAAACAATGCACTGCTGCAATACCAATTACCTCAAACAATCACAAACACGAATAAACAGCAATTTAAAACATAAAACATGAATACATTCACAAAGTCAAATTGCAAGAAATTACAATAACCTCCACATTCATCTTCTCTTATAAGCACATGGTTTTAATTTGATAGTTAGGGACGACGTATGATTGATTCTCTGTTGATTCTTTCTCAATTCCAAATCAATGAACATTTTACCAAGCAGGACTTTATCAACCAGCTTGAATCCCAGCAATTCGATTCCCTTCACAAAAGTGCTAATATCGTCCACTCGACTAACAACCTCAACAATCTTTAGTGTCCCACGCGGAGATAATATTCTCCATGCTTCCAGTAGGTAGTCCTTCAGGTTTGTTCCCATGAGAGATAGACAAAAAACAACAACATTAACAGATTCACTGGACAGGGGAAGGTGGGCCATGTCACATGATGTCACATGACTACACACAGACACAAGATCAAAGGAATGTACAGTATGGGGAACACTGAGAGCCAATCGTCCCTCTCCACATCCGAGGTCAGCAATAATGAAACGTTGTGGAAGTGTACGAATGTATTCGATCACGCTATCCAAAGGGTTAAATGGCCACTTGTCAGCCTGAGCTGAAAACCCACGATGATAGATGTCGAAGAGGCCAGGGTCATCCTTGAACATCTTGGCAGCAATGGAGCTGGTCGATGTGTATAGCTTCTCGTTGATCCAACGGAACCGCGCCGCATCCATTCTGGCCTGTACCTGTCCCAGCAACCCGTTGCTAAGAGGGCGACATTGCTTCGGATGTGACTGCACGCGCCCTGATTGCGTTGGAATGGAGACATTCGACGAAACACCACCTATTGGTACTGCTGTACCGCGCTTTTCAATCTGAACACTTGCATTTCTGCTTTCCGAAATTCCCTTCCCGCATTTTCTTTTGCTTTCTTTTCTTCGTTTAGCCTTTGACGTACATAATCTACCTCCATTACTAGCGCTAGATAGAATCAAGCCTTTTCGTCTCATTCTAGCGAACATATGCCCTCTATTTTCGCAGAACCAGTAGCTCACGTATAGCCTGCCGCGACTCCTCCTGGTCGCCATTTTCAACAGTGTCCCATTCCAGAATAAAATATCTAAAATCAAAACGGGACAGTAGGAAACTCACATGGCTTTTTCGACATTATCGCCGAGAGCGCTTATTCTGATCATCTGTGTGATCATGAATTCTGTTGGTCTGTGGAAAGAGAAAGAAACACAAATTGATGGACACACACACACACAGATGGACAAACGGGCAGATGGACAGATGGACAAACACATGCACACAAGCACGCACACACGCACATCTGCACACACGCATGCATGCACTTACACACACACAAATGCACACACACACACACGCACGCACACACACACACACACACACACACACACACACACACACACACACACACACACCAATATACAGTATACCATGCGAGTCAAAACACACATCCACACCCACGGATGTATCCATGAACAATGCCAACAAACAGAGGCAAGCAAACATGCCTGAACATCACATACATTTCCCTTTTCATGAGCAACACATGAGAGTTACCTAATGCCAGTATAATGCATTGCTTTCGTTATCCTTTCAACTGCAGCTGAGTATTCCGGAAGCCTCTGTACACAACATAAATGGCCAAATTGGTAGCCATAGCAACAACATCCACAAAGGAAATAAACACAATATTACACAATGTCTATGTTAAGTATGAAGTTCTTACCTCCAAGTTCAGTTTGACAGACAAAGCACTAAAAAGTCTCTTAAATACTTTAATGTCGGTAATTCTAATCCTTCTTCTTCGCATATCTGGCAAAGAAACAACAAGCAAGGTAAACTTGGAATATGCAAGGAACATGCATATGCACATATAATAAGCACTTGGATGAGCGTAATTATTCACTCATACATACATAAGATTGTAAATGCACACACAAGAAACACACACACACACACAACACACACACACACACACACACACACACACACACACATGCGCACACAGACAAACATACACGCACACATGCACGCACGCACACATGCACATACACACACACACACACACACACATATGCACACACACACGTACGCGCGCGCGCGCACACACACACACACACACACACACACACATACACACACACACACACACACACACACACACCATCAAAAAGCTCAATAGCAACATCTGGTAGCTGTTTATCTTCACATGCTCCAATGAGATCAATATAGACCCACTCTCTGGGCACATGTAGCTACAAAAAACAAAACTCAGTTCACAAGTGATGAGAAATCCTGACAGTTAAATATGCATGTCTCACTGGCCACCACTAATTAATAAAAAAATCACTAAAATGCATAAATTTGATATTCCAAACATCAGATGTATGGAATCTCATTGGAGCTACAAATTTATGTATACAGTAGAACCTCGCAATAAGACCACCCCGGAAATAAGACCACCTCAGAATTAAGACCACTTTGTTGCAGTCCGGAATTATTCCTATAGTTTTACATGGAAATTAGTTTCAGAATAAAGACCACATTTTTTCTTCTGGATGTCAAAACCTCACAATTAAGACCACTTATTTGTGGATACAGCTGTTTTCTGTGGACATTAGGCTCTGAAATGACGACATCAGTAGAAAGAGATGGTAAACTTAGGGTCACTTTTTTAACATGGTAATGGAGTAACAATGAAAGAGGTGTGATGGCACAATTTTTCTACAGTTTTATTGCCTTATGTGCATCCTGTGTCTACAGAATGACTTCTGGATGTGCCATGCTATTCTGGACAGTACTTTCAGAAATAAGACCACCTCAAAATTAAGACCACTTACAACGGTCCCAAGGGTGGTCGTATTTGTGAGGTTCTACTGTATGTTTTGTTATTATGCCATTTCCCCAAATTCAGTCTTCCTACTCAATTGCAGCCTTCAGGGTATAAATTACAAGGGGGATTTCCCTTGCACAATTCACATTAATTAAGTTGACACATAAATTTGTGTCCTTATGGTACACCAGGTACAAACCATAACATACGCATATCACACCTGGACAGAAATATCTGTGATTGTGTACACATTGAAATACGTGTACGTCACACACGAGTAAATACTAATATGCATGTGAAAGTGTATAGTGGAAACTCGTTATAAAGAAATCTCTTGCAGTGAATTTCTGGATATAGTGAATAAATTTGTGTGCCCCAGTTAGTGATCTGCTATGAAAGTGTAACTGGTTATAGTGAATTTCTGATATAATGAAGAATTTCTGGT
>CAUJGJ010000277.1:1018400-1020900 GCA_963170055.1 Halisarca cf. caerulea | reverse complement strand
CACACACACACACACACACACACACACACACACACACACACACACACACACAAACACACATACACACACACACACACACATATTATACATACACACACACACACACACACACACACACACACACACACACACACACACACACACAGACATCACACACACACACACACACACACACACACACACACACACACACACACACACACACACACACACATATATATATATACATACACACACACACACATCACACACACACATACACACACACACACACACACACACACACACACACACATATCACACACACACACACACACACACACACACACACACACACACACACACACACACACACACACACACACACACACACACACACATTGTAATGTCTCTTCCCTGCAGCCCTTCATCTTCTTCTTAACTCTCCAGTCCTACAAATAGAGATGTACAGTATAAACAACACCCACCCACCCACCCACCCACACACACACACACAGACACACACACACACACACACACACACACACACACACACACACCACACACACACACACACAAACGCTCACACACACACATACACACAGTCCCTTCAGCTACAAGCATAGGTACAGATGCAAGTGTACAGCAAAGTACGGTACTTCACCAACAAAGTACGGTACTTTCCCAACAAAGTACAGTACCTCACCAACAAAGTACGGTACTTCACCAGCAAAGTACAGTACTTCACCAACAAAGTACGGTACCTCTCCAACAAAGTACAGTACCTCACCAACAAAGTACAGTACCTCACCAGCAAAGTACAGTACCTCACCAACAAAGTACGGTACCTCACCAACAAAGTACAGTACTTTCCCAACAAAGTACGGTACTTCACCAACAAAGTACAGTACCTCACCAACAAAGTACAGTACCTCACCAACAAAGTACAGTACCTCTCCAACAAAGTACGGTACCTCTCCAACAAAGTACGGTACCTCTCCAACAAAGTACAGTACTTCACCAACAAAGTACGGTGCCTCACCAACAAAGTACGGTGCCTCACCAACAAAGTACGGTACCTCACCAACAAAGTACAGTACCTCACCAACAAAGTACTACATGTTATGTTTGGGTGTTGACTTGGACGTGGCTGATATATCACTTTAGAGGATATTTCTTGTTAAATTCTGAGTAAGTGAAGTTCACATGTTCGTTCTTACTACATGTCTGTGCACTGTTTGCAAGAAGTGAAATGAATAAGGCTACACACAGCATATCCTGATTATCGTACTACACATCTTTCTAGAAACAATGTCAGAGAAACAAGGTGTATTTGATAAACCAGGTGTTGGATGAACCAGGTGTTGGATTAACCAGGTGTTGGATAAACCAGGCATTGGATGAACCAGGTGTTGGATAAACCAGGTCTTGGATGAACCAGGTGTTGGATAAACATGTCTTGGGTAAACAAGGGTAACCCTTACACACATATTAACGGAGGTAAATCACAGAGTACTGCTGGATAAACAAGGATATCAAATGGCAGTGTCGGATAAACAAGGTCTCACTCTTGTGCAGGCTTACTACAAAAAGTCCCTTCTAAACACAAGCTCTTATCCCAAAAGTGGTCCTAATTTGTAGGTGTGCGATGAGGGCGGCTTCCCATATCGACAGCTGCAACTAGAGCTCAAAGACATCACTGAGCTCCACCCAGGAAGGGACCTAATAAGCCCTCAGTGTGAACACACTGACCAAAGCTTGGATGGATAGGTTGCGTGGGCTAAAACACCAACAGACAGCGACTTCAAAAGGAAATGTTCTGTGTGTGACCAGAACAGTGGGACGAAATCGGACATGCACCAGACGCACACAGTCCTGTTCTCAGAAGCCGCTTCTTGGAGTACAGCGTCTGACCTCTACTAATGACATAGTGTCAGCCAATACAATGGGATGGCGGGAGGAAAGTGCTTGTTTGGCTGCTAGCAGATAGCACGGACTAAGTACCAGATACCATCATCAGAAAGTGGGCAAAATTTACAATAAATTTCAGAGCATAGTATTTACCAGCACACACTCCTGGTTAGCACACACTCCTGGTTAGCACACACTCCTGGTCAGCACACACTCCTGGTTAGCACACACACTCCTGGTTAGCACACGCTCCTGGTCAGCACACACTCCTGGTCAGCACACACTCCTGGTCAGCACACACTCCTGGTTAGCACACACTCCTGGTTAGTACACACTCCTGGTCAGCACACACTCCTGGTCGGCACACACTCCTGGTCGGCACACACTCCTGGTCGGCACACACTCCTGGTCAGCACACACTCCTGGTCAGCACACACTCCTGGTCAGCACACACTCCTGGTTAGCACACACTCATGGTCAGCACACACTCCTGGTTAGCACACACTCCTGGTTAGTACACACTCCTGGTCAGCACACACTCCTGGTCAGCACACACTCATGGTCAGCACACACTCCTGGTCGGCACACACTCCGGGTCAGCACACACTCC
>CAUJGJ010000277.1:998400-1013400 GCA_963170055.1 Halisarca cf. caerulea | reverse complement strand
CAGAATAGCACACAGCGACCAACCCAATGTACGGCACATCAACAGAAAAAAGAAAAAAAGAAAAAGAGTAAGCAGAGAAGCACACAGTGTCTAACACAATGTATAGTATATCAACAAAAAAAAGAAAAAAGAAAAAAGAAAAAGAGAAAAACAAATAAGCAGAAATGCACAGGGTGTCCAACCCAATGTATGGCACATTGACAGACAAAAAAGAAAAAAAAGAAAAACAGAATAAGTAGAAAAGTACACAGTGCTTTTCTACTTATTCTTTATTTTTTTATTTTTTTTCTTCAATGTACCGTACATTGGGTCGGACACTGTGTGCTTTTCTGCTTGTTCTTTTTCATCAATGGAGGGACACCTACTTTGGGAGGATGATGGAGGAAAAATAACAAACGGACGGACAGCCAGCCATCTCAGTTCTAACCAAGCTTTACATGCCCTAGCATAGCAACACCTTGACAACATACAGACAACAATAAATTCAGTCATGATTTTACACATATGAATAGGAATGTCCATGTCATAATTCACCACTGAAAGTTACCACCGAACTACACACACCATTGCCACACACACACCATTGCCACACACACACCATTGCCACACACACACCATTGTAACACACACACCATTGCCACACACACACACACACACACACACACACACACACACACACACACACACACACACACACCATTGTCACACACACCATTGTCACACACACACCATTGTAACACACACACCATTGCCACACACACACCATTGCCACACACACACCATTGTAACACACACACCATTGCCACACACACACACACACACACACACACACACACACACACACACACACACACACACCATTGTCACACACACCATTGTCACACACACACCATTGTAACACACACACCAATGTCACACACACCATTGTCACACACACCATTGTCACACACACACCAATGTCACATACACCAATGTCACACACACCATTGTCACACACACCATTGTCACACACACCATTGTCACACACACCATTGTCACACACACATGGAGCAAATTATGATGGTTGGAAGAGACTTGACCCCTGCAGACACAGACAGGCATGCCACAGCAGACAAATTCTTCTTGGAATTCAGCAGTTGGCTGCTGAAACGTTCAGGAAATAATCTACATTTTCTGGACAAGGTGAACTTGTTTCTGCACAAAGAAACCATCTGCTGCCTTTGTGCTGTTAGCAGGTGTTCAGTGCAACACTTACGACATGAAGCCACAAGCTTGAGGCAGCTATTTGAAAGTATCATTGGAATGCTTCTACTTGCAAGGGGTCTCCGATATCTCAGGATCACTTGTTGAGTATGAAATCTAAGAAGTCTAGCACTACAATAGTATGTACCTTCTATGACTGCAGTGTTGCCAAGTACAGTAGTTTGTGTGTGTGTGTGTGTTTGTGTGTGTGTGTGTGTGTGTTTGTGTGTTGTGTGTGTGTGTGTGTGTGTGTGTGTGTGTGTGTGTGTGTGTGTGTCTGTGTGTGTGTGTCTGTGTGTGTGTGTTGTGTGTGTGTGTGTGTGTGTGTGTGTGTGTGTGTGTGTGTGTGTGTGTGTGTGTGTGTATGTGTGTGTTTGTGTGTGTGTGTGTGTGTGTGTGTGTGTGTGTGTGTGTGTGTGTGTGTGTACCTGTGTGTGTGTGTGTGTATGTGTGTTTGTGTGTGTGTGTGTGTGTGTGTGTGTGTGTGTGTGTGTGTGTGTGTGCACGCATGCACTGCTCACTGGTAGTTTTTTCACATTCTGCACACTATGTACAGCACAAATATAGGTACATTGAAACTGGTCCGTAAAGGACAATCAAAGGTTTAAAGGATTGTGGTGGCCTCTATAGACAGGTGACCCTTGTGGTGGTCTTTATAGACAGGTGACCCTTGTGGTGGCCTCTATAGACAGGTGGCCCTTGTGGTGGTCTCTATAGACAGGTGGCCCTTGTGGTGGTCTCTATAGACAGGAGGCCCTTGTTGTGGCCTCTATAGACAGGTGCCCCTTGTGGTGGTCTTTATAGACAGGTGACCCTTGTGGTGGCCTCCATAGACAGGTGACCCTTGTGGTGGTCTTTATAGACAGGTGACCCTTGTGGTGGTCTTTATAGACAGGTGACCCTTGTGGTGGCCTCTATAGACAGGTGACCCTTGTGGTGGCCTCTATAGACAGGTGACCCTTATGGTGGCCTCTATAGACAGGTTCTTTTTAGGTATTTTAGCCTACACCTCCAGCTTCAAAGCGGCCCATAGTGACATAAGCAGTGTTTCGGGTCTGCAGTAGTCCCCCAAACTGAGGACTCCTAGATTCTCCTGACCTTTCGAAGACAATCAATAAAGAAATGCAAACTTTAGGACAGAACACATGTTCAAGTAAGCTTCGTTTTGACAGCATAGCATCTCATAGTTCTTCAAGGCTGTCTATCATTGGAGTAAGTTAACAGTATTACGTGTTTGTTTGAAGAGTTCACAGTGTGTGTCCAGTGACTAGTGCAGACACAAGATTTGCGCAAATACACCAAAATGGAGACCTACCATCTGAAGCAATCACCATCTGGGTTGAATCTGACACCAAGCTACTTTCACAGCGGACCAAATCCTCCTTTCAGAGGTATATCGTACATATCAGTTATACCCTGGTTAGGTGTCCCGTTTTAGCTGGGTACATGGGAATACCAAGGGTTTGGTGTGAACCCACAAGGGTGCATCCTGGGTGTCAATCAACATCTAACACTTGGTATATTCCCATGTACCCAGCAAAGAGGAGTATACAATAATTAATACATGTATATACTGTACTATACATACATGTGTAATATATTATTTGTATAAATATATATGCATATATTAAGACAAAAGTGCACTTACAGTGAACACAATATAATATGTATGTAGTTTGAAGGTAGTGTGTGTGTGTGTGTGTGTGTGTGTGTGTGTGTGTGTGTGTGTGTGTGTGTGTGTGTGTGTGTGTGTGTGTGTGTGTGTGTGTGTGTGTGTGTGTGTGTGTGTGTGTGTGTGTGTGTGTGTGTGTGTGTGTGTGTGTCGATGTGTGTGTGTGTGTGTGTGTGTGAGTGTGTGTGTGTGTGTGTGTGTGTCGAGTGAATAACACTCATTCATCCCACCTTTTATCGATGAAACCTTTTCATACAATAAGAACTTTAATCAAAAAATCACCGAAATCTTTATTTAAATGTTTTCATAAGCATAAAATTAATCATCACATTAATTAATCTGCTGAAATTGTTTTAACAAATTTATGATCCTGTTTATGTTACTTATTTCAACTGGGGAATCAATCAGTCATGCAATGGTCGCTGATTTAGTAACCATTTTACCAGTTCAATGATAACTCTCCTGGATGAAACAAAAATTTACTACAGTGGTACCTCTATAATCCGACACCTCTATAATCCGACACCTCTATAATCCGACACCTCTATAATCCGACACCTCTATAGTCCAACACCTCTATAACCCAACACCTCTATAGTCCAACATTCTCTCTAGTCCAACCATCTTATCAGATATAGTCACCATATTAATGTATGCTAACAGTCACTTCGTAATCCAACAACAACCTTCCAATCTGACACTTCTTCAAGCACCATTGAGTGTTGGAGTAGAGAGGTTTCACTGTACATGGAGTGTGTTCTAGCAGAGAAGAGTAGTTGAAATGTTCCCAAGGCAGAAAAAGCCCAGAATATTCGAAACTGCCCAAAGCACACAACACTGTACACTGTACCCCCTTACCTGGCTGGAACCAGTAGATTACCCTCAAGGGACTCGTGACCTGTAGTGCAAAGAAAACATGTGAGGAATTTGGTATGAAATGTTCATCAGAAATGAAAAGTGCTCCACTGCTCAATATGCCCTATGCAGGGATGCACAGTAAAATATCGGATAGTGGATACTCCGAAAATAAAGACAGCCTCTTTACAAAGGACACAGTTTGAGGCCACAATTTTTTTCTCCCTACAGTTCCAATACCTTTTGAACCTCCCAAAGAGGACAACCTCCTTACAAAGGACAAAAGAGGCTGTCCCAAAGTGTCCCTTATTCAGAGTTCCATTCAATTTGGTAAATGTATTACAATCTTCAACTCACAAACAAGCGTCTGCCTGAGTGTGCTGACCTTAGCACACAAGTACATGTATCCATAAGGATTATACAAGTAGTGTGCATTACATGTGTACATATGTATGTGTAGCACACAACATGCATGTGTGTGTGTGTGTCTACGCGCGCGCATGTGTGTGTGCGTGCGCGCGCATGTATGTGTGTGTGTGTGTGTGTGTCTGTGTGTGTGTGTGTGTGTGTCTGTGTGTGTGTTTGCGTGTGTGTGTGCGTGTATGTGTGTGTGTGTGTGTGTGTGCGTGTGTGGAGTATGTGATGCTGTGTGGTATACTCAGGTACATTGCTATATACAAGTGAGCATGCACACCTACACACACACACACACACACACACACATGTACTTTGATTATATTTGATATCTACATGGAACAGCTGTGATGTGCTTTATCAAACAATCGCACAACAGTTGCCTACAGTGTGTGTGTGTGGCGTTACATAAGGTAAAGTGGGGTAATTTGGAACAGTGGGTAATTCGGAACAGTCTGACCAAAAGAAGTATCAACTACAAGCTGCATCCATTATTTTTCGTCTGCATTGTCTCGATGAAGTGAGAGTTTGGCAGTAGCAAGGATGGTTGGGCAATTTAACCACAACAGAAGTTATAGGCCCTGTTCCAAATTACCCCACTTTACCTTACTAATTTACCTTTGTGTCCACTTGATGCTTTAGAATCTTCTGTGAATTCCACGGAAGAATTTGAAAACCTGTGATGTTAGTCCACACACACACACATAACAAACCAATAGAAAGTGAAGAAACAAAACAAAATGTTACAATGGTTTGCTAACCTATAATATGGGTGTGGAGAACAAAGATGTAGGAGGCGAATATAAGGAATTCGACTGGTGCACTTAGGTCCGGGTGGTCGTGATAAAAACTAACCTGACTGTACATTTTTCCAGTCTTGTTGCTCTTACGTATCGACAGCTATGCAAATGCATGCTTTTGCAAAACCCCAAGTATCTGGCAGCCATTTTTAATGGACAATGAATATGATTAATTCCCATGCACTACCGGGATAATGCATGAGAGTGATGTAATAAATAACTGGTGCTGAAATATTTAGATTTATAGAGCTTCTTCGCCTCAGAGCGAACAGCATGATGGCAGGATTTGCCTCTGGAGTCATTTGCAATGGAGATATTTACAACCACCGTCCCTACTTCCAGCCAAACGTAAGTTTCAGCGAACAACTGTAAGGTGAAGGCACTTAGGAAACCACCGTAATCAGTGTTCAAGTTCTAATTACCACTGTCTTACTGAATCCCTCGCTCTACGCGCACAGGACGGTAGGATCGAGTACGAGGATCCGGTGCACCATCATCGGCAGCAACCGTACGGATCAACGTGAGTTGCTGGTGCTGTATGTTGCGGCGGGCCTGCAGGCGAATAGTGTTGTAAACCAGTTGCATTTAACCAAAACATAGCCCAAAAGGAGGTAATTTGGAATACACATGTCGTGCGTTGTGTTTGTAAATGAGTGTTATACTCGCTGAATTCATACTGCTTAGTAAACTTGCTGAAGTTTAAGTGGAGTTTCGACTAGCGTCTGTTCGTTCTGGGACTGAAGTTTTCTTAGTCGACCAGTGTTCCTAAGTTGTTAATGCGTGCGTGCGTATGTCACAGTGCGTGTGTGTGTGTGTGTACACACATCTGCACATGTGTGAGTGGGCATATATCTTTAGGATATGTATACATTCAATGACATCTATTATTGCTCGTCAGATTTTCACATAGTCTAGTAGAATCCGTCTGTGTTCTGATGGTATATAGGTCTGATGGTATTCTTGTCAGCTAGCATCTCATTCAGTGACTACAGGCAAACCTCGATATTCTGACACTCTGTGATCCAGGTGTCATTACAGATGCTGTCGGATTATCAAGTGCTTCTTATACAATATATAAATATAATCTGTAAAGTTTAATGTATTGTAACTGTCTCTGAGAATGTCGGATTATTGAGGTGTTGAATTGTAGAGTTCCACTATACTTCCTTTCCATCCTTTTGCAACAGATCAACCGTGTATTCGGGTCAAGTTCCCCATCACATACAGTCACCGCAGGTTGAAGGTTCTCCATGGCGAGAAGGGGTGCACCAGCCCTATCAATTGACTCTGCAATATCCTCAGACCACCATGATGGCTCCTCTGGAGATCCATCAATCCTTTCCCACAAATTCACCTCCGATAATGTCAGAGCCTATCAGTGTGTCGACAACAGATGTAGTTGGACCCATGGCTATGGATGCAGGCACCTCTGTGCACCACACACCTCAAGGAATGATGAGAGTTCCCGACCCACAAGCAGTGCCCTACGTATCCATTCACCCAGAACACACCCCATATCACAAGATAGTCACAGAAGGAAGGTGAGCCCATAGTGGATGTGCAGTGGTAGGTACCGCCTTGCACTTTATCTGCAGATGTGCTCAGTGTGTGGAGAACACACACACAGTACTGGTTGTAGACAGGTGTACACATTACACACACATGCACCTAGTACTGGTGTGCACACGTGCACAGTTACTGGCTGTGCACACATGCACACATACTATACATATAGACATAGGTAGTATCAACGATACCAAGAACTCAGAGTGCATGTAATGCTGGTACCACACATAACAGTACATTACTTGTATTACACACATACATGTACAGTCATAAACAGCTGTGCACACATACACATAGCGTTGGTGATGCACATGGCATTAGTAGGCATGTTTACTACAGTAACTTGAATACGCATGTATGTAGTGGATCTTGTTTGGTAATCATCTGTTTTGGAACACCAGCTTGTGGGCAGTAGCTCCGTCCCTACCTCATGTACAGTACACAGATTAGTTTTTTTACACAGTTACAGTATTATTAAATTCTAATACACACATATAGTACATACAGTTTTAATAAACATTAAAATTAGGTGAAGATGTTTGAGTAATCATACGAAAGCTTGAAATTCACCAATTTTTTGCATTTATAAATTGAATAAATATTTCACAGACAGCCATGTTTTGATTGCACGGGCAATCTAAATTTTCACAGGTGTAAACTTTTGCAGATGGCTTCTAATGAGCATAAACCGCGAATATAAAACCATGTGGAAATTAAAGTGTTTACGATAGTAGTCTCTCTTAGTATAGAGAACACTCAATACAGGGCAGTAGGCATCTGTCAGGTTAGCACTGGACCACCTGTTTACTACAGTAACGTGAATACGTATGTACGTAGTGGATCTTGTTTGGTAATCATCTGTTTTGGAACACCAGCTTGTGGGCAGCAGATCTGTCCCTACCTCATGTACAGTACACAGAATATTTTTTACACATTTATATACAACATTATTAAATTTAAATACACACATTCAGTACATACAGTTTTAGTAAACATTAAAATTCGGTGAAGATGTTCAAATAATCGTACGAAATTTAAAGTGTGTGCTATATGAAGTTCTCAATAAGTAGAGTACACATACTAGTGCATACTCTTCACTCTGTTCCTACCTCATGTACAGTACACAGACTAGTACACACTCCTCACTCTGTCCCTACCTCATGTACAGTACACAGACTGGTACACACTCCTCACTCTGTCCCTACCTCATGTAAAGTACACAGACTAGTACACACTCCTCACTCTGTCCCCACCTCATGTACAGTACACAGACTAGTACATGTGTACTCCTAGCGTTATCCTACTATTAATTCCTAATACTGATGGCAAATACTTAGCTCCAACAATAAGACTAGTACACACAAAACACAAGTATCTCCTCGTGAGTATTTTAGTGTCCCCTTTGGTGGGATTTACCATACACAGCGTCCATGATACTAGGTAACCAAGTTCAGATTGACACTCAACATAGCAAATGTAGTACTACCACACACACACACACACACACACACACACACACACACACACACACACACACAGTGTCACTGGTTGCCAAGAGAGGGAATCCATACCACCGCACACGCAGAGGGGTTTGAAGAAACCATTCATTTTGTCACATGGGGCTCGTTGGGACAGCTGATGCTCCCTACATAAGCAGGTAATACGATACAGTGCAGTATAGGCCTCACGTGTGACATCACTCCATTGCTACGCACAATTTAAGCCATATGTGTTTTATCTTTTGTGAAGCTTGAATTTCACCAATTTTTGCATTTTTAAATTCACAGACAGCCATGTTTTGATTGTACGGGCAATCTAAATTTTCACAGGTGTAAACTTTTACAGATGGCTTCTAGTAAACGTAAACCGCGAATATAAAACCATGTGGAAATTAAAGTGTTTACGATAGTAGTCTCTCTTAGTATAGAGAACACTCAATACAGGGCAGTAGGCATCTGTCAGGTTAGCACTGGGCCACCTTTTTCCAGGGGGGGGGGGGGGGGGGCACCAATTTCCACTGAAACTGTACATGCATAATGAACAGTCACCGTCCAATGAATTGCTATATGTGTGTGTTATTGTAGCTGCCAAGTGTGGTGGTACTCCATAATTGACACAGAAAACATGGCCATCATACATTTACGCAAAATTTCTTTTCATTCAAAAATTTTAAATAATCATTAAATTGATTTCAGAAGGTGCAAAATGCCATGTTTTCCTGTTGGAACATGCCTTCCAGATTCCCTGAATCTGTGCGTGCTTCACATCAACCTTTAGTACAACCAAGCCACTTCATCTGGTACATGTGACTACTCCTTTGTCTTCGGGATGAACCTTAATTGCTGGTAGTGAGCTACATCATTCATGTGACCCAGTTAATGTTTTACTATGAAAATCTACCTGGTTGTGTGAATTTCAAATTCTGATATAGTAAAGAATTTTCGGTGTCCCTCAGGGCTCATCGTAATCTGGTTCCACTCTGTCTCACATTGGCTGCAGTGTCCAGTACAATAGTGCCCACATGTGTACAGTGTATTTATATACTACAACCCACTATGTACACAGTATAATAGTGCCCACATGTGTACAGTGTATTTATATACTACAAACCACTATGTACACAGTACTTCGTACACATGTGTACATTGTATTTATATACTACAACCCACTATGTACACAGTATAATAGTGCCCACATGTGTACAGTGTATTTATATACTACAACCCACTATGTACACAGTACCTCGTACACATTAATTGCTCTTCTCATTATGATACTTCTGTGAATATAGATCTGGTTTGTACTGTATTGGAAACCCTTGTTTATCTGACAGTCCAGTACAGTCACACCTGGTTTATCCAATGCTGGTTTATCCAACACTGGTTTATCTGAAAACCTCATTTATCCGACACTCTGCTGTGAATCACCACCACTACTCTGTGTACCATTTACCCTGACTTATCCTACACCTGATTTATCCCACACATTCTATGAGGAACAGATGTGGTTGGATAGACGAGGGCCTGCCTTACTCTGTGACTTCCCTCCATTCCATTGCTCACAGATGTATTCACCCATGACCGTCTGGTTTGTCCGACATTGTTCTTTACAAAGTACATTTGGCCGTATGACTGAGCCAGGTCTCACTGTGTGCACACAGTGAGACCACTATTAAAGGACACCTCCAAAATGCAGTGACCTCCTTTTAATTGTTGTGTTCAGTATTGCATTACAGTGTTTGTGTGTACTATGTATATGTACTGTATATATATATATATATATATATATATATATATATATATATATATATATATAATATAATATAATATATGCATACACACTATATATTTCATTTTCTTAACCGTAAGTAGCATTGATGCAGCACTCTTTGTAGCTTTGGTTCCAATGCCCATGTATACGTATGTGTACATGATTTTTAGTTGCTTGCATTCTTAACGCAAAATTGTAAAAGCAAGGTATCACAAAATTGGGTAAAATCTGCAGCAATCCTTCACCCTGTGGGTCAATCTATGTTTCATCAGCATACACAACCTCCTCAACCTCATTTACATCATTTCCACTCTCAGGTATTGTAGACTCAGGTGGTATAGGAGGGAAAGTAGTACATATCTTATACAGTCAGCCCTCACTAATCCGTACACATCCGTTTTGGATGAAGTGAGGGAACTGGGTAAATGAGGGAGCAGTAGTATAGTGTACAGTAGGATTATTGCATATTTGTTCCAATAAAATGTACTATGGAAGGTGAGGGAGCTGGACATCTGAGGTGCGGATAAGTGCGGTCTTACGGTATCTATCTATCTATCTATCTATCTATCTATCTATCTATCTATCTATCTATCTATCTATATATATATGTATATATAGATAGATAGATAGATAGATAGATAGATAGTAACTATTACTATATAATGCTATATGTAGCATGACCGAATATGTAATGAAGTACCTACATAACAGGTGGTCAATACTGTGTATATATATATAATATTATATATTATTATGCTGTATTGTCCAGTACACACTCCTCACTCTGTCCCTACCTCATGTACAGTACACAGACTAGTACACACTCCTCACTCTGTCCCTACCTCATGTACAGTACACAGACTAGTACACACTCCTCACTCTGTCCCTACCTCATGTACAGTGCACAGACTAGTACACACTCCTCACTCTGTCCCTACCTCATGTACAGTGCACAGACTAGTACACACTCCTCACTCTGTCCCTACCTCATGTACAGTACACAGACTAGTACACGCTCCTCACTCTGTCCCTACCTCATGTACAGTACACAGACTAGTAAATGCCAACAGGTACACATTTAGCATCCTCCTGGAGGTCTTGCTAAGGAAGCGCAGAATTATCTGTCCATATAAGGTAATATGTTTGCATGTGTGTATACACTTTCATCTCAGAATGCCCACACCCAAGCCAACAGGCTCAATGTGTACATAGGAACACAGTTTTCATTGTGTCTTCAATGCTGGTGTGTGTGTGCGTACAATACACCCCATGTAAACACACAATATGGGGCAAATCCTCTATGCAGGGGAGAAGCAGACGTTACTGGAATGCTCGACATTGTTTACAATCCTACAAGATGGTTGACCTGTCCCTGTGGCTACAACCATGTTAGCTTTCATATGTATACAGTGTGTGGGAGTACGAACATTGTGGAGTGAATCATATACCGCAATGGAACTGTTTGCCTAGTGCTTAAGTACGTGGTTTAGTACCACTGAATAGCACATACGTATATCCTCACTCTGTCCCTACCTCATGTACAGTACACAGACTAGTACACGCTCCTCACTCTGTCCCTACCTCATGTACAGTACACAGACTAGTACACACTCCTCACTCTGTCCCCACCTCATGTACAGTACACAGACTAGTACACACTCCTCACTCTGTCCCTACCTCATGTACAGTATACAGACTAGTACCCACTCCTCACTCTGTCCCTACCTCATGTACAGCACACACATACTGTACTCACCACTCTGTTCTTAATCTTGATTCTATCTCAGATAGTAGGTTTACAGAATATAAAATGGAGAGCTTCACACATACAGTATCAAATATGTCCGTCATAACAAAGATATGAGTATTCTCAAGGGTGTGGCTGAGAGTCATCAAGGGGTGTGGATGAGGGTCATCAAGGGGTGTGGGTGAGGGTCGTCAAGGGGTGTGGTTGTGGGTTGTCAAGGAGTGCCTGATGGTAGTCAAGGTTGAGGTCAGAGGTGTCTTAAAGAACAATTAAAAGGGGTCAAGTCAAGGAAACTGCTACTTGTAGACGGGTGTGCCCGAGCGTCATATAGGGTGTTGTCAAGGTGTTGCTAGGGGCATTGTCAAGGTGTTGTTAAGGGCATGATCGACAGTATCATTCAGTCTACATCCGTATCTCATTATATGAGACATCAATTGCATCTATTGGAATGTATATATGTATGCACACATTGCATTTGCACAATGTGTGCATACATACATGTGTAACGCGGCTAGCACCTAGGTCGTTCACTCTGCGACAGTCAGACTTTGAATCCATTCATAATTAGGCACCACGGCGCGGAGCACCAGCCCGAGCTGGGCTCCGACGCCAACAACTCCACACAGACAACATCAAACTCGAACACGTGGTCCTTCTACCCTGTTATACAACAAATACCTAGCCTATGTAACAATATAAAATACATAAAGATACACAGTCACGTGATCCTACTGTTAATAATTAATCTACACTTAGCACTCAAGTATACACACAAAGATAGCACTCTGTTACACATGAATGTACACACACACACACACACACACACACACACACACACACACACACACACACACACTATATCCTTGTTCCAAATATCCACGCAGTGAACATCAAGGGGCAAGTCCTGGATCAGTGTCCAGTCCCAGAGAAGCATCCATCCAGCACCATTTCCCTGTGAGCATAGACAAGGAACTTCTCTTCCTAAACTGCGCCCTGTCGGAGGCCTTTGCCGTGAGTGAATGCAGAGGAAAAAGGAACACCTTTTCCCACATTTGTGTGGTGCCTTATCTGCACTCAACCTTGTGTTACCATGGTAACAGGATAATGACACTGACATTTTACTATGATGCATGAACATCTACCTGCGTATGTGGAAACCCTACCTCTAAATCAATTTTTTATGAATTTAGATTTCTAGAATTTCGCAGAAGGTATCACCAAATTTTAGACTTGAGAGAAATTTGATGACAGAAGCAATTAAATGAATTTCACTCCAGTCCTACATGTATGCACATCTAAGCAAGCGAAACGTCACAAACCCAAACCTCTGCTATCACCTTCCCAATGCCCTAGCTGATGCTACTGACTTACCTGTCCATCGTGCTGAGGGCATTTCAAGCAACACCTAGTACCATGCATATGAGCACATTATGGCAAATTGGGCATTTTTGAGTATGAAATATGTATTAATTGCATGTTTTTTGCACTTGAATTAATTTGTTTAAACACGATACAGATCAAATTCTCTTCTGCTCTTGGACCTATTCCACCTGTCATAAAGAAGGTCCACCTGTCTATAGAAACCACTGTAGGCTGGTCCAAGGACCACCTGTCTATAGAGACCACTGTAGGCTGGTCCAAGCACCACCTGTCTATAGAGACCACTGTAGACTGGTCCAAGGACCACCTGTCTATAGAGACCACTGTAGGCTGGTCCAAGGACCACCTGTCTCTAGAGACCACTGTAGGCTGGTCCAAGGACCACCTGTCTATAGAGACCACTGTAGGCTGGTCCAAGGACCACCTGTCTATAGAGACCACTGTAGGCTGGTCCCTAAACCACCTGTCTATAGAGACCACTGTAGGCTGGTCCAAGCACCACCTTAGCAATACATTGCGACCTGGCAATTGAGACTACATGAGAATTAGAGACAGCATGTGGTAGTCTGGAGGGCGGTCTCAATTGTATCTCACAGGCTGTGCGTTCACACATCGGTAACTCCTGTATCCTGGTTACATACACTACCTCAACTAACTTGTGCTGATTGAATTTGTACTGTTTATACACCATATGTACCATTACAATTGTAGGCCTCAGAAACAAACAATACTGACACTCTATGGACCGAAATAGTGGGAGAAGTTTTTGATATCTATGCTACCGTTGCCATTGGCAACAGCACCAATGGAAGCTCCAACCTACACAGTGAGTGACTGGAAAATGAAGGCTTTTGTGAAAATGTATGTGCATTTGCACAAGCACACTTGCATCATGAAAGGTCACCTGTCTGCAAAAATTTAGCTTTCACTGCTGATGGTAGTGACTGGACATATTATATCAATTCACAACCACATGTACAGTAGGTCACACAGGTCAGCACACGCACTCCTGGTCAGCACACACACTCCTGGTTAGAACACACTCCTGGTCAGCACACACTCCTGGTCAGCACACACTCCTGGTCAACACACACTCCTGGTCAGCACACACTCCTGGTCAGCACACACTCCTGGTTAGTCCAAACTCCTGGTCAGCACACACTCCTGGTCAGCACACACTCCTGGTCAGCACACACTCTTGGTCAGCACACACTCCTGGTTAGCACACACTCCTGGTCAGCACAAACTCCTGGTCAGCACAAACTCCTGGTCAGCACACACTCCTGGTCAGCACACACTCCTGGTCAGCACACACTCCTGGTCAGCACAAACTCCTGGTCAGCACACACACTCCTGGTCAGCACACACACTCCTGGTCAGCACACACACTCCTGGTCAGCACACACTCCTGGTGTATACAGTTGTCCAAACTATAATGGTTTGCCACTGTTCACATGTTCTCACATGTAATTTCATCCCCATCAGATCTCTCCCAAGAGAACATTCTGGAATTTTTCACATCTCTGTGTGAGGGTGGCGTGAAAGGCATGCTCTTTGACTACCGCTCCATCCATATCTCTCACATGGACAACAACGTCATTGCGGTTTCCTGTCCCAAGGCCAGGTGCCTCATGTCATATCAGAAGCCTATTAATTTTGAGGTGAGTCACATACCATCAGGCCAAATCTTGTCCTCCTGTGGGTGGTCCGCCGTCGGAGCTGATATTAATGCAAAACTCGACCCAGTGGGGGGTGGGGGTGCGTTAGGGTTAGGGTTGGGCTATGGTTTAGTATTGATAACATGGTCAGGGGACAACTTACAGGAGGGGACGATTCACAGCATTACAGTACATGTATATATACAGTGAAACCTCTGTAATCTGACACTCAAAGGGGTGTGAAAAGGTGTCAAATTAGGAAGTTGCCGGATTACTGAGTGACGCATAACATCCTCAAATGGTGACTGTACCTCTTCTGATGGTCAGATTAGAATATCGAATGATGGAGGTGTCGGACTGTAGCAGTTTCACTGTGTGTGTGAAAGGTTCTGCTAA
>CAUJGJ010000277.1:973400-988400 GCA_963170055.1 Halisarca cf. caerulea | reverse complement strand
AAATTCACTATTACAGTGTTTAAGTGTGCTCCTCCACATGTACGTTTCTTTGCAATTGGCCTTACAGAACGGATAGCCACGTCTCGATAGCAACTTCCTAACAGACTCCTTACAACCACAAACGCTCCACATGTAACCCTTAGCACTCACCGAATAACCTCAAGTGGAGGTAAGTGATTGGATTAAAGGTACCACATAGAGCCAAAACCACCTTTTCTTTGCTCATTTTCTTAAAACGCGACTAAGCATCAATATACTTCCGTACTGACCAGAGACGAGCAGAGGGGGCTTCCCCTAAACGTGGTTGCGCAATACCCGGGGACTTGGGGAAATGCCGGTGTCATAATGATATGGGGCCCCTCCGTAGATATGAGGACCCCCGTCCCCAAATTTACGTAGATATGGGGACCCCACAATAAATGTGGGGCCCCGCGGCCGTACAGCGATGTACTATGATTTAGATTGTTAAATATCGCTAAAAATCGTCGTGTTAGTCTCGTGCAACACAGACCTGCTTCTTGCCTTCATTTTTTTTATTATGGAGGGGGAAAGCGGGTCTGTGTTACATGAGATTACAATAGTGTGTGTGTGTGTGTGTGTGTGTGTGTGTGTGTGTGTGTGTGTGTGTGTTTGTATGTGTGTGTGTGTGTGTGTGTGTGTGTGTGTGTGTGTGTGTGTGTGTGTGTACATGTGCATATAGCATATCAGTCCTGTGTAGCCAGAGCCTACCTGCATCAGTCCTGTGAAGCCAGAGCCCACCTGCATCGTAGCCAGAGCCCACCTGCATCAGTCCTGTGAAGCCAGAGCCCACCTGCATCGTAGCCAGAGCCCACCTGCATCAGTCCTGTGAAGCCAGAGCCCACCTGCATCAGTCCTGTCTAGCCACAGCCCACCATGCATCGTAGCCAGAGCCCACCTGCATCAGTCCTGTGAAGCCAGAGCCCACCTGCATCAGTCCTGTGTAGCCAGAGCCCACCTGCATCAGTCCTGTGAAGCCAGAGCCCACCTGCATCAGTCCTGTCTAGCCACAGCCCACCATGCATCGTAGCCAGAACCCACCTGAATCAGTCCTGTGTAGCCAGAGCCCACCTGAATCAGTCCTGTGAAGCCAGAGCCCACCTGAATCAGTCCTGTGAAGCCAGAACCCACCTGAATCAGTCCTGTGAAGCCAGAACCCACCTGCATCAGTCCTGTGTAGCCACAGCCCACCTGCATCAGTCCTGTGTAGCCAGAGCCTATTTGCCATACATGGCCAGTAGGATCTGGCTACACGAGACTAATCTTGCATATGTGTGGGCGGTGACTCCATAATAAATACATAATGTTTATAGTGCAACACGTTGTGCTTACGTAAATGCACACATTTTCCTCTCAATCAAGTTAAGCAGAATACAGGGGACCTAGCTAGAGCGTGGCTAAGACTGTTGTTTGTAGCCTATGTTATTTTATTAGCGGTCTCAACGGGGTGACATATGACTGTCTTGTTGACCTATGAGTGAGACTGAGGAAAACTCATCTTGCAAACATGCATGAGAGGGGCTTAAGCTATGGCAAGCTATATGCAAACCGTGCATTACAATCTTGAGCGATCGATGCATTCCCTCTTTCTAGCACATCTCTACACATGTATAACTGCTCCACACACATGCAAGTATGCACATGCACACATGTACACGCACATGCAAGCACGCATGCACACACACACACGCATGCACACACACACACGCATGCACACACACACACACATGTATACACACACACACACAAGCACACACATAAGAACACACAATGTCATAATAGATACATGTACATTCAAAATGATTGAAATCTATTTGACACAAAGTTAGATTAGGACATGAAAAATTATGTTGGGCTGTATTTATAAAATATATTATATGGGAACTTACTGAAGAGAATGGTTAAAAAAACGATGGTATATAATTGAAAAGGGTCTTGGTGAAATATTATAGTGAGAATCAAAAAATGAAGTTAGGCGTGGGAAAGAGTCTGCTCGCATCAGTGATGACATTTGCAGCAGTGTTCTTTAAACTTTCCACAGAGATTAGCAGTAACAATTTGGTCACAATTGACTCCCTTGGTATCCTTACAACCTGCAGCGGTTGAAAGAATTGGACAGTGCAGACGTCTAACTTTCTACAGTGTGAATGCCTAACATTGGACAGTGTGGACGTCTAACATTGGAAAGTGTGGACGTCTAACACTGGACAGTGCAGACGTCTAACATTGGACAGTGTGGACGTCTAACATTGGAAAGTGTGGACGTCTAACACTGGACAGTGCAGACGTCTAACATTGGACAGTGTGGATGTCTAACATTGGACAGTGTGGACATCTAACATTGGACAGTGTGGACACTTAACACATGTACAAATGCATCCATGTGTTTTCATGTATTGTAGGATACCCACACCCACCTACACACATAGAGTATGTATACATATCCTCATCACACACATGTATGCAGATAAGTGCATGCACACACACACACACACACACACACACACACACACACACACACACACACACACACACACACACACACACACACACACACACACACACACACACACACACACACACACACACACACACACACACACACACACACATACACACACACACACACACACACACACACACACACACACACACACATACACACACTTGTAACTTGTAATACTACAGCCTGCAGTGCAGGCTATTGTGGCCCAAAGGGGCCCAACTGGGAGTGAGCCACCAGACATCAGTGAGGGAAGAGACCCACTGGATATGGGCCCAGCTGCCTCCACCATCCTTGATGCCCCCCTTGTGCAATCAACACACACACACACACACACACACACACACACACACACACACACACACCTTCCTTCTTTGAAGCACTATGTCTTAAAAATTCTCCAATTCTTCTCTTTCTTCTTTCTGCAAAAAATAAGGTTTGCTAGATTTCTCTTTATGCTATACAAGCTTGTTAAGAGCACCTAGAGCACTTGCCCACCAACAAAACATTTCCTCACTATGCACACAGTCTCACTACCAACCCACACACCACCTTACACCAATTACATTCATCTACCCTCACTCCCACCCACCCACCCTCCATACTTTCACCTGCCTACATCCACTACTTGCACACACACACACACACACACACACACACACACACACACACACACACACACACACACACACAAACACACACACACACACACACTACTTGCATACATCCACCCTCATGGTCCACACCTAGTCTGGTGTTGCTGACTCAATCTCGTTCAGCCATTTTCGGTGAAGTCAGTCCCAGAAAATTGCCAAGTGAGATTGGGTCGGCAACGCCAGACTAGTCCACACCTACCCTCATGGTCCACACCCACCCTCATAGTCCACACCCACCCTCATGGTCCACACCTACCCTCGTAGTCCTCACCCCCTCACACCCTTACTCACAACACACATGCACAGCTCACGTGGTGTCGGACAGCTTGGCATGATGCATCTGTCAATGCTGGGCGGTTTATCCTCATCGCTGCATGCATTTGATTTCTCTCCGGACTGGTCCCTGCATTCCACCTTCTTCACAGTCAGTCCTTCCCCACACGTTACACTGCACTGTAGGAAGAGACATAGATCACATTCAACTGCTTTCTGCAGGCACTTGTGGGAAAGAGTAAGTAACTTTTGACCTGTACCATACATGTACATACATACATACACAATGTACATAATATACACTGTTGTACATACTGTACATACATACACAATGTACATACATACATATATACACAATGTACATACATACATACACAATGTACATAATATACACTGTTGTACATACATGTATACATACACAATGTATATAAATATATGCTGTTGATACATACATATGTGTACATATATGTACACACAGATTGTCATCACAAATGTACATACAAAAAGCAGACAGGGTTTTACCCCAAAGGTCTGGGGGACCAGAGGAGAGCAAAAATGTCGTTGGTAAAAATAAGAAGGAGCAGCAAGTAGCACATATAGAATGAAGTAACAGACAAAATATTGAAATAAGTTTATTTGTTTCATTTGTCAATGTTTTCATTTTATTGACATAGATACTCCAAAAAGGAGAATGTCCCCCGATCCCCTGAAATACTCCAGGGGAGCTTAATACTTCCAAAGGAGAATGTCCCCCGATCCCCTGAAATACTCCAGGGGAGCTTAATACTTCCAAAGGAGAATGTCCCCCAATCCCCTGAAGTACTCCAGGGGAGCTTAATACTTCCAAAGGAGAATGTCCCCCGATCCCCTGAAATACTCCAGGGGAGCTTAATACTTCCAAAGGAGAATGTCCCCCGATCCCCTGAAATACTCCAGGGGAGCTTAATACTTCCAAAGGAGAATGTCCCCCAATCCCCTGAAGTACTCCAGGGGAGCTTAATACTTCCAAAGGAGAATGTCCCCCGATCCCCTAAAGTACTCCAGGGGAGCTTAATACTTCCAAAGGAGAATGTCCCCCGATCCCCTGAAACGCCACATACACTTTAATTTCAGGAGGGGGTTTGTATTCACAGTTTCCGCAGGGGATTTGTATTCACAGTTTCCATAGATTACAAGCCATTTGCAAAAGTTTACACCTACAACAATCTAGATTAGGCTCTTGTGCAAGAGCAAAACATGGCTTCGTGCAAATACAAAATCATGAAAATTGCTAAAATCCAAGATATGCAAAAGTCCCCCCCCCCCCCCCCCCAATGAAAATTATAGACCATATGATGCCCCTGGAAATACCCCCTGAAATACCCCCTAATAGAGATAATAATAATATAATACTCATGTGAAACTTGCTTAGTACATACCTCAAAGGGGACACAAATCAGTACTCATTATCAGAGGTACTTGCTATCAGGGTTGGTTTATGTACATGAGGTATACACAGGGACAGAATGAGGAGTACTAACTATCCAGGAGTATTTACTAAACTAGGTACTTACTATCAAGGTTGGTTTATGTACATGAGGTATACACAAGGACAGAATGAGGATCAAGTACTAAACCAGGTACTTACTAAGCAAGTTATGCTGTATATATTGCTAGATCTGTGAGCACTTTGTACTCATTATGAGAATTTACCTTTGATGGTTTGCCAGTGACCCAGTAGGAGCAGAACAAGTTGCACTGTCTCTCGGCTACTGGTTTTGTGGAGGCATTGCAGTAGCTGTGCTGTGCGTTGGGATACACTCCATTGGGTGTGGTGATAACGCAACTCACAGAGCGATGCATCACTCCCCGACTGCCATTGCAGACTCCCATGCACTGCAAGAGGATAGAACGTCAACAAGAAAGGGTTAATCCGAGAACAAAGGGTTAAATCTGACAGAAAGGGTTAAAATTAAAACAAAGGGTTAAGATGATAGCAAAGGGTTAAGCTGCTAACAAAGGGTAAACAGGAAAGTCACAATCTGTTTTTACAAACCAAAACAAACCATCATTGGACAGATCACAACATATCCACAAGTACTTAGTACAATACAGCATATCCCTACATGTGCAGTATATGCATGCAAACACATGTAAACATACATTTTTGTTTGTTTTGATATACATACAAAGGAGCTTACTGTGCCTACATGCAGTATGATCCCTTACACAGTCCATACATGAAAAACCTGCACACACCCACACACTGTCACACACACACACACACACACACACACACACACACACACACACACACACACACACACACACACACACATGCTACACAGACCAGCAAGTCTAAACACACAACTTTACCTCCCCCCATTCTGTCCTGACTTCCCAACGCGAACTGCATGCCTCTCCACATGGTCGAGTGGTGATCGGAGGAAGCTGCCCGTGACAGTGGCTGTCATCGGGTGCTCGACTTCCATTGAGAAATAAGCACAAAATAGACCTTCTTTGCACACCTGGCGCACACATAGAATCACACTGTGAAGGAGAGAATGGTGTAGGTGAGAATGTGGAGAGAATAGTGTATGTGACAGTGTGGAGGTGAGATGGTGTAGGTGACAGTGTGGAGGTGAGAATGGTATAGATAACAGTGTGGATGTGAGAATGGTGTAGGTGACAGTGTGGAGGGGAGAATGGTGTAGATAACAGTGGAGGAGTGAATGGTGTGATACTGTGGAGGTGAGAATGGTGTATGTGATACTGTGGAGGTGAGAATGGTGTAGGTGACAGTGTGGAGGTGAGAATGGTGTATGTGACAGTGTGGAGGTGGAATGGTGTAGGTGACAGTGTGGAGGTGAGAATGGTGTAGATAACAGTGGAGGAGTGAATGGTGTGATACTGTGGAGGTGAGAATGGTGTATGTGACAGTGTGGAGGTGGAATGGTGTAGGTGACAGTGTGGAGGTGAGAATGGTGTAGGTGACAGTGTGGATGTGAGAATGGTGTAGGTGACAGTGTGGAGGGGAGAATGGTGTATGGTGTAGGCTCAAAAAGAACACATGTTTATTAGAAAACAAGAGGCTTCTACAACCTATTCAGCAGCCAGGCAGCAGGTATGGGCTGGAAATGCCAAATTAGTCCAATCACTCTTGGATGCCGTTGCAGACAATACAACCTCCATCGCTAATTGTGACCAGGTAGACTTCAAACGACACACCCAAGCAATAAACAATCACAAATGGAATGCAACTATTAATTGATATCATTAATGCTAATTAATAGTGAAAGTGTTAAACTTAAGCGTTACATGTGGATTACTACTAGTGAGTTGTGTGTGTCTTTGCTGGGTCTGCATTCCAGGTTAGTGAGCGCACAAACACATGGACATCCCACAGTGGATATGGAGGAGTGTGGACAATGGACAGTGGCGATTGGGTTAGTCTGCGTTACATACATGTGTACATGTGTGTGTGTGTGTGTGTGTGTGTGTGTGTGTGTGTGTGTGTGTGTGTGTGTGTGTGTGTGTGTGTGTGTGTGTGTGTGTGTGTGTGTGTGTGTGTGTGTGTGTGTGTGTGTGCATGTGTGTGTGTGTGTGTGTGTGTGTGTGCATGTGTGTGTGTGTGTGTGTGTGTGTGTGTGTGTGTGTGTGTGTGTGTGTGTGTGTGTGTGCATGTGTGTGTGTGTGTGTGTGTGTGTGTGTGTGTGTGTGTGTGTGTGTGTGTGTGTGTGTGTGTGTGTGTGTGTGCTCATGGTAATGATCCTACACTTTGTTTATGAATACACACACACACGTGCACGCGCGTGCACACACACACACACGCACACACACACGCACACATACAACAAATACCTCACCTGTCCCCACTTTAAAGCAACCCATACAGCAAGACAGTCAGTCCCTCTGCATATTTCAGATGTTGTAGGTTTGTCTTCGAGTTCACACATGTTCTCTTCCACCTCCTCTTCCAAGGAGTCGGATATAACCTTTGTACAATTGACATTGCGAAATCTCTCTCCACTCCCGCATGATGGTTGGCACTGCCCAAAGGAACCTACATTCCATCTGGATGTGTGAGGAAAAGGTATTGCATCTGAGTGTGCATGAGCATTAGTCTTTTTCATGTGTTCAATGCCTTTGTTGAAGCTATACACGCACATGCACATGTATATACACACATGCTTTGTGTATGTGTGTGTGTGAGTGTGTGTGTGTGTGTGTGTGTGTGTGTGTGTGCGTGTGCGTGTGTGCGCACACGTGTGTGTGTGTGTGTGTGTGTGTGTGTGTGTGTGTGTGTGTGTGTGTGTGTGTGTGTGTGTGTGTGTGTGTGTGTGTGCTCATGTGCATGCACACATCAGATATGCACAGCTAAACACCTCTTCATTGCAGGATTGGGTACAGACATGCATGCTAGTATCCCCTGTCATGTCCAAGGCCACCTGATACTCGAGCTTAAGATTTATGATAATGATTTCAATGTGCTTGTCTAAGGGATGGGTTTAACACATTTGATCCATCATGATCCATTAGAAGACAATTTCTGAATTTACTGTCTGTCGCCTTAATTGCAACACTTTTCACGCATTTATTTGTAATACTTTGTGTGATCTAACAACTAACATTTCCCACAAAACAACAAACAGAAATACAAAACCTTATCAATCATTCTTGTTGTTTTTATCCATAATCGAGTTACAGGGTAACTGTACGTATGTACTATATTAAACTTAGTACATATGTACAATATGACATTGTGTATTTATACGCACATAACAGTCAGACCTCACTTATCCGCACACATCTGTTTTGGATGAAATTGTGGATAAAGTGAGGGAACTGGATAAATGAGGGAGCAGTAGTATAGTGTACAGTAGGATTATTGTAGATTTGTTCCAATAAAATCTGCTGCGGAAGATGAGGGAACTGGACGTCTGAGGTGAGGATAAGTGAGGTCATTGCATACCGAAGTACGTACAGTGAGACCTTGCTAAACCGAACCCTCTCTACACTGGATGTGTTTTGAAGTCCTGCTCTCTATATTTGCTGTACATACAGAACCTCTCTAATCCGGAAACCTCTCTGAACTGAACATTTTAATGGTCCCAATGGTGTCAGGTTTAGAACGGTTACACTGTGCACAAATGCTTACCTGGACTCGCATTCTTCTTTTTGGCATTGTGTTACTCGGATGGGGCGCACAGCCAAACAATATTTGGTGTGAGCTGTCTGCCCATTGAATTTGTTGAAGCAGTAAGCAGTCTCAATCCTCCATCCTGAACCACACTGTGCCGTGCAATCGGTGATGAAAGAAGTAGTGAACCGCCATTCAAAAAACCTGGCTAATATTTCACTAGAATGTACAAAACTTCTGCCTTGTTGGGCGCCAGATGGGATATCGGAGGATTCTTCAAGGTACGTGTACACCAAAGACTCCGCCCCCTACAGTGACATCAGAAAGAAACAAACATGTTGAAACATGTTGAAAATATTATGTTGAAACTTCATCAAATTTTCATAAACTAACAGGTACAGGAGTACCCCTTTTGAAAGACCACCCTCGCAAGAGACCACCCCTTTAATACCATGGAGGCTCATTGCTACATTCTATAAGGTTAGTTAGAATAATTTTGAGCAAACATGTAGCAAAAAAACTTCAATAAAATCTTCAACAGCAAGTGCTGCCCCACACACTCGAATCACTTGCAATGCCCAAATGAAAACAAAATCTTCACAACAAAAATCAGACATTTCGGCCATACAGGTCCATCAGATTTGTATGCAGCTGGCGAAAGCCTGTGTAGTCGAAACGTCTGATTTTTGTTGTGAAGATTTTATTGAAGATTTTATTGAAGATTTTTTGCTATGTGCTTGCTCAAGATTATTCTGACTAACATCACCCCTTCTGTAAGACCTACTTTGCCAGTCACAAATGTATACATGACTTATATATATTGACTTCCCCTCACCAGAGACCACCACCTTTGAAAGACCATACGTACCTTTCACAGGTCCCTAAGTGTGATCTCTCAAAATGGGCACTACAGTATTAGTAATAATCCAAAATGCGCACAATACCAGGTCGTAACGTTGGTGAAGATCACCACATGTGCACAGTGCAACTAGCCCAGTGCGTACCTCGAAGGAGACACAAAACCTATCCAGGAGTATGTACTAAACCAGGTACTTACTATCAGGGTTGGTTTATGTACATGAGGTATACACAGGGACAGAATGAGGAGTGCTTACTATCCAGGAGTATGTACTAAACCAGGTACTTACTATCAGGGTTGGTTTATGTACATGAGGTATACACAGGGACAGAATGAGGAGTACTTACTATCCAGGAGTATGTACTAAACCAGGTACTTACTATCAGGGTTGGTTTATGTACATGAGGTATACACAAGGACAGAATGTGCATGGAGTACTTACTATCCAGGAGTGTGTACTAAACCAGGTACTTACTATCAGGGCTGGTTTATGTACATGAGGTATACACAGGGACAGAATGAGGAGTACTTGCTATCCAGGAGTGTTTACTAAACCAGGTACTTACTAACCAAGCTCCATTGTACTTGGTCTACATTTAGGACACCTCTGTAGTGAGGACACCTCTGTAGGGAGGACACCTCTGTAGTGAGGACACCTCTGTAGTGAGGACTCCTCTGCAGTGAGGACACCTCTGCAGTGAGGACACCTCTGTAGTGAGGACACCTCTGTAGTGAGGACACCTCTGTAGTGAGGACACCTCTGCAGTGAGGACACCTCCGTAGTGAGGACACCTCTGCAGTGAGGACACCTCTGTAGTGTGGACACCTCTGTAATGAGGACACCTCTGTAGTGAGGACACCTCTGTAGTGAGGACACCTCCGTAGTGGATACTGAAATATGCACGGGAAATTATCACCAACCTTGAAGACTCACCTGAATAGTTAGATGCAATTTCCAGGGTAAAAGAGATCTGATCATCAGTGTCTGAAAATCCTTTTCTGTGTCTCCATTGTAGTCAAGCCTCTTCATTTCGTGCTTCACTGCCTGGTAGAAAATCACTGAAGTCTTGTTTGTGATTTCAAAAGGAGATTGATTCTCTCTTCTCACAACTGTAGGGAGAGCATAAGAAAAGACTGTCTTGACAAATACACTACTGAGTGTTGGTGTGAGGGGAAACAGTGAAGAAGGCACACTGCAGTGGAATCTCTGAGTAAAGGACACTCTGGGACAGCTCTAACAGTCCTTTGTAAGGAGGTCGTCCTCTTTGAGAGGTTCAAAATGTAATAGAACTAGTATAGGGAGGAATCATTTGGGACTGTAAGTCGTGTCCTTTGTAGAGAGGTTTATTGCACTGTGTTCTGATTGGGTGAGTCCACTATTGGAGGTTTCTCTGTGACCGAGTTGACTAGAAGAGTGTTCTTCATTTTTGGTCCACTAAGGAATGGAAGAATTCATCTAAACCATACATGTCCTGGTTCAAGGCTTATACGGATTGGCTGGCTAAGTACAGGTCACTCAATCACTTTGTCTAATATAATCATATCATGGGTGACAAATATTGCTTCTGGTGACAAATACTACTGCACCAGGATAACTCTAAAGTAGTAATTACAAACATACACAAGCACACACACACACACACGCACGCACGCACGCACGCACGCACGCACGCACGCACGCACGCACGCACGCACGCACGCACGCACGCACGCACGCACGCACGCACGCACACACACACACACACACACACACACACACACACACACACACTGCTCAAAATGTTCACATGCCAAACAACCATTCCACAAAGACCCCGTACACTTATAGTATCTACTGGAGACGGTGCATGGTCTTGGGTGTCACACTAGCCCAGACCCTATTCACAAACCAGGCTTCTGAGCCTTCTCTACTGAAATATTCTAGCCATGTGAAGATGCTATCATTCTCAAGGTTGAAAAGGCATTCACAAACATGTGGGGAGACTTGCACACATCTAGAGAAATAGATCAATGGCATACTGCAGACTGTCGCAACAAATTCAAAGTTGCTAACTCGTAGCAAGCCACAACAAAGCAAGTGGAGAGGCGGAGATATTTGTGTGCGATTAACACTGATACGCCATATCACGTCTGGTTATTGTCATTTGAGATGCATGTAATTCCTGATTCTGCACATACAGGGCAGCTGATAAGAATTCCAGGCCAAATAGAACACCACCAGATCATATCCGAAATATGAGCAACATGCATTCATTGCTCGAACGTCTCAGTGACACACAGGGTGACAGACATCACAAGAACTGCTGTGCTTATCCATAGATAACATATACATACTATGGATTATCACAACATACATAGGGGGAGTTTCTTTCCTGTGTTGGTTCCGATTTTGATTCCGATTTTGGCTCGGGTGCTGGTTCTAGTAGTTGTCTCCCAATGCAGTGGGGAGTACGAGTTACATGGAAGCAACGTTTTGTTTATCCAACTAGCAAACTGTAGGGCAAGGAGAAACGGTGGAAACAGCGGAAATGGCGGAAATGGCGGAAACAGTGAAAATGCTCTCAGAAAGCATTTGCCACATATTGCTTGACCCCACCCCCACATGCCCACATGTATCTACATAATACACAGTCCCACCTAATGGTCGTCACTGTAAACAGTTTGTGTGAAGGTGATGTATACGCAATTGGCCAAAAGAACATTTTGTACTGTAGCAAAATGTATTGTAGGGTACATACGTATTGTAAACATAAACATGTTACAGTTAATTGTATTTAATGCAAACATATGCAAAAAACAAGCCATGTGTACACTTGCACACAAGCACACACACACACACACACACGCACACACACACACACACACACACACGCACGCACACACACACACACACACACACACACACACACACACACACGGGATAATTCTTGGACATGGTCAGTGGCTATGGGCTTTAGCTTTTCAGTAGTGTGTGTATGTGTGTGTGTGTGTGTGTGTGTGTGTGTGTGTGTGTGTGTGTGTGTGTGTGTGTGTACATGTGCACATGGCTTGTATTTTGCATATGTTTGCATTAAATACATATAATCTACATTAATACGTTATGTGTTTACAATTCGTATACAGGGGAACCACTTTAATCCAGACCCCCGAATTGTAGACACCCCATTAGTGTGACTGGGTGCCTAGAGTAGTATAGCCATTTGGCTGAAGGCCTGCCCAGGTTAAATATATAAGCTTCTGTAACAATAACCTTAACCATAATGTGGACACATGACACTGGAATCAAATAATCTGCTATAATAAGCCCAGGTACACCTTAAACCCTGGAAATGAGGACACCTCAATAATTACAACAGTCCTTTCTGGTCCAAAGGTGTCCGGACTAGAAGACCCACTGTATACCCTACAATATGTCCTGTTGCAATACGTACAATGTGTTCTTTTGGTCAATTATACATGTAACTTCACCCAAACTAGTTACAGTGATGACTGGTAGGTGTGACCACAGTAGATACATGTGGATATGTGGGTGGGGTCAAACAATATGTGGCAAATGCTTTCTGAGAGTATTTCCACTGTTTCCGCCATTTCCGCCATTTCCACTGTTTCCGCCGTTTCTCCTTGCCCCAAACTGTACTACTCTTATCACAACAGTTGATACAAGCAGGCTAAATCACAGCTGTGGTCACCTCATTACAATCACAGCTGTGGTCACCTCATTACAATCACAGCTGTGGTCACCTCATTACAATCACAGCTGTGGTCACCTCATTACAATCACAGCTGTGGTCACCTCATTACAATCACAGCTGTGGTCACCTCATTACAATCACAGCTGTGGTCACCTCATTACAATCACAGCTGTGGTCACCTCATTACAATCACAGCTGTGATCACATCCTGACATTTTACACCATCCACCTGGCACCCTTGACAACAATGGCTCACAAGTAAACACATACATGAATCACATTATATCCAAGCAACCTCACTAAACTAGTCTTACAACATGCATATAGACAATGAGTACACATGTCATTAATGTATGACAACATGTACAAGATATCTCCTGAGCCAGCTGACAACACCTGATGTCCTAAAAGTCAATGGAAGTCGCAAGTTGTGGGGAAAGTTCAGAGTTTGTGTGTGTGACAGTTCTTAGTGTGATTATATATTGTAGGTGTACCTTCCACAGGGCATACTGTCTGGGTGCACACGCACGCACACACACACTCACACACACACACACATACACACACACACACGCGCGCGCACACACACACACACACGCACGCGCATGCACGCACACAAACACCCACACCCATACCCACACACACAGAAACACACACACACACACACACACTCACACACACAAACACACACACAAACACACACACACACACATACACACACACACACACACACACACACGCACACAAATACACACACACACACACACACAGGCACACACACCCACATACCCACCCACCCACCCACACCCACACACACACACACACACACAGAAACACCCACCCACACCCACACACACCCACACACTCACCCACACACACACACACACAAACACACACACACAAATACGCACACACACACACACACACACACACACACACACACACACACACACACACACACACACACACACACACACATACACACACACACACACACACACACACACACACACACACACATATACACACTCACACGGGAACACCTATGTACAGCTGCACTACACATTACTATGGGGTACATGTTCGTTATGAAATAAAACTTTCTATCATTGCACACGGAACATTGCTGATACTAGGTTTAGTAATTTTTCTACCAAGTGACAATTGAATTTCAAAGTGTGCTGGATAGTCAGCTTCGATTCTGCGGAAATATAAAGTTTCCAGTGAAAACTAACACCGCACAAATTGGTAGTATGGATTTGTAGAAGCTCCGTTAGGGGATGCTCTATTTGACAGTGTAGTGTTCAACCATTCTTGGGTTTGTTTACACACAATTGCAACCCAATAAGCGAGAAACACACAAACCTGAGGTGATAGGAAAGGTTGGATGAACTATGACTTAAATCGACTCCAAATAAAGGACACTTTGGGGAAGCCTCTTGTCCTTTGTAAGGAGGCTGCCCTCTTTAGGAGGTTGAAAATGTACTGGGAATATATGGAGAAAGTATTTTGGGGGCCTCAAGCTGTGTCCTTTGTAGAGAGTTTGTCTTCATTTCAGAGCGTCCACTGTTGGAGATTCCACTGTATAAGATTTTACCATACAAAGTCATGAGGAAACTGAAGCTTGCCTGTAGTCTATCTAGCAAGACACCTCGTCCCTGTTGTCACGGGCGCTTTTGCGCAGTTTCTGTATGTCTAGACAAGCGAGTGTTCAATGCAATAATGTACACTCTATAGTTCGACAATTCAATAATCCAACACTCTCCTTTATCTAAGGGTACTCTACTTACAGAAGAGTATCCAAGTGACTTGATAATCCAACACTCCCCCATATCTAAGGGTACTCTACTTATAGAAGACTACCCAAGTGACTTGATAAT
>CAUJGJ010000277.1:963400-968400 GCA_963170055.1 Halisarca cf. caerulea | reverse complement strand
CACAATACCACATACTATGCAGCATTCCTGTGTGGTGTAGGCTGTCTGAATTGCATTATCTTGAGGGTCACCTTATAACTGCGGCATACGACGCAGCAATGCTCCAGGTGAATACAGCATGCGAGTGTTGTTCCTGCATACTTTGAATTGGCAGCCCTTTGCTAACCGCCAGTGAATGTACCTATTTCATGCTAATATGATAATTGGTACAAAAAGGAAGTACACAAAAGTGCAATTTATTCATAAAGTGTGAAAAATTATATTGAATTATCAGTACATCCCAAATTACTCCTAATAGTCAATAGTTGCTGTGACTACCAGGCACCACAGCCAATAGTTTCACACCGTTGTCAGGGACAGTGACCAATAACATCCCAGCTATAATGTAGTCACAGGTGATGGTGCGTATAGTTTCACAGAAATCGATACCCAGCAAATCTGATCATGTTGCACCCACACACCACAGAAGCTACATGTTGCACCCATACAGCTACATAAAGCCTTTGAATTGTGGCTATTTAACAATACATAACTACGTAGCTTATATATATATATATATATATATATATATATATATATATATATATAATATAATATAATACATATATACATGTATATATATAATATATTATATATATACAATACATATATATATATATATAATATTATATATATATATATTACATATACAATTGTAGTGAAACCTCTATTGAAGGACACATCCGAGTTAATTGCAGCCACCTCTTTTAACAGGACACCAATGCTCTGCCCCATTTGAAGTCCCTCACACTGACACACACACACACACACACACACACATATATATATATATACATTTAAAACCTCTGAAATAAGGACACCTCCATATACAGGACAGCTTACCGTGGTCCCAGTGGTGTCCTTATTGTAGAGGTTTCGCTGTTCAGGACTGTTTAATATAATAATGTAATATATATATATATATAGAACCTCTCATCTGATGGTGGACTGTGAAATGAATACGTAAGGACACAGCAGAATAAACCTCTTTACAAAGGACATGACTCGTGGCACCAAAATATTTCCTCCCTACAGCTCCAATACATTTGAACCCCCTAAAGAGGGTAGCCTATGTAAATGGGACAAAAACAGCTCAAGGTATATTGCCTCTAAAGGGTCCTTTAATTGGAGGTACTCTGCTCGTAAGTCTCAGTTCCTTGAATTATTTTCAGCTTGGCTAAATCCCAGAAGACATTAACACTTATATACATATACACATCTGCTTTGGTTCACTTTTGTCTGCCTTTGTGTCCTCCTTGCCATGTATGTATGACTCTGTTATACCAAGGATGATTAGCTGCCCAGTATTGCTGAGGTTGAGAGCTGTTCGATCTGGCTACAACCAGTGACAGTTATTATTAGTACGCAAAAAGGCCTAGCCTAGTAAGTATATACCACCAGGGGCCAAATTGTTAGCTGAAACACTCACCATTGCTTCATGGTGTTTTAATTGTATACATGAATTAAGGAGAAAATAGGTAGTACTTATTGTCCAGGAGTACGTATGTACATACTATCCCAGGTATTGTTAAGTTTAACCAAAGTTGACTGCATTATCTGCAAAATATGATTATGGGGAGGAGGGATGGGGAGAGAGAAAGAGAAAGAAAAAGAGAGGGAGGGGGAGAGGGAGTGGGAGAGGGAGAGAGAGAGAGGGAGGGAGAGAGGGAGATGGAGAGGGAGGGGAGAGGGAGGGGGAGAGGGAGAGGGAGAGAGAGGGAAAGGGAGGGGGAGAGGGAGAGGGAGAGGGAGAAGGAGAGGGAGGGGGAGGGGGAGAGGGAGGGGATGAGGGAGAGGGAGGGGGAGAGGGAGGGGAGAGGGAGGGAGAGATGGAGAGGGAGAGGGAGGGGGAGGGGGAGAGGGAGAGGGAGGGGGAGGGGGAGAGAGGGAGAGGAAGAGGGAGGGGGAGGGGAGAGGGAGGGGGAGAGGGAGGGGGAGAGGGAGAGGGAGAGGGAGGGGGGAGAGAGAGGGAGGGGGAGAGAGAGAATTCAGATTTGAAAATGCTGTCATTTGATGAAAAGGCAAACAATGCATCATGATCCTTGTATAACAAACCGCGGAAAGTGTATATGGTGGCATGGTTCATCCGATGACATATTTTTTTACATAAATGTGTAAGATAAACCGTGCAGGTGTTGGATAAATCAGGTAGATTTGTGTACTGTTTAGTGACAGAGATTCACAACAGAGGGTGAGAAAAATGAGGTTTCTGGAAAAACTATAGAGTTCATCCATGATGCGTATAGGAAGGAAGCAGACCCAATGGGGGGGGGGGGGGGGGGGGGGAGGGATTTGAGTTTCATTGCAGTTGTAGTCCAGCACACATGGTGTATACTGTGTATCTATGTGAGTTCTATTTACATGCTCCTATAATAGTATAATTTATATTATATATATATATAATATTATTGAAATTTGACATAAAGTTGATTCCTTCATGTGAATTGCCCATGCAGCAGACTGTCAGTGTCTTGTTTGATTATCTCAATTCAGAACTGACCCAGAACTGGTATAAGGTTACATATTTGAACTTATACAATGGATGGGAGTTGCAGGCATGCCATACAATAGTGCATAGTTTTAAGGTCATCACTTGATTGCTGTATTTGGCCAGATCTGACATCATTAAGACTTCAGGAACTTCAATTGCAAAAGAAAAGGTCAAAACAGACCAAAAAGGTATCATGGCATATGCTCTGTGAATTTGAGACAAAATTAAAGCCATTGTTATTCTTCATTGATGTCAGTATGTCACAATGCCCTCTTGTATCAATTTCGTGGGTTTCAAGCAGGAAAATTTTGAATGAACTGGACATTACTGCAAATATTTTGATCCACATGAAGGCATTACACAAACACAATTATGTTATTTATCAATTTGCCATTTCCATGACAATTTAGGTCAATTAAACGATCGACCATACACCTCATTCACACATATTTATGTTGCTTACAACACTGCACAGTACGTGATACTTTACTAAGCAATGTAATGTTATACATATACTGTATAACTTGGTTAGTAAGTACAGTGAATTCTCGTTAATCCGCCACAATTCGTTTTGAAGAATATTGGTGGATTAATGAGTTTGGCGGATTATCCAAATCAATTTGCAGTATTTTGTCATAATTCATGCACGAAATTGATGGCAGATAAAAGGGTTTGGCGGATAAAACGGTGGCGGATTAACGAGAATTCACTGTATATACCTGAGTTAGCACATATTCCTGGATACTGCTATGGTATGTACCGCTGATAAGAAGCAATGATTTTGTCTTCCCTTTGAGGCACTTACTATAGAATAAGTTGTTGTGCTGTATGCATTTGCAGTTGGAAGTACAAACAATTATAAAATTATTAGTATAATACACTAGATTCAAACTCCAAAGTGTACCACAAGTGATTTTTTGGTGAAAATACCTTTGATTTGAATGTATGGGCGGCCATTTTTGCTTTTGTACTATCACTATTGGTCCACAATGACCACTCAAAGGCCATGCAAGCAATAAAGGTCCTCATACAAAAGAAATCAAGGTACATCAGAGATACTGAAGTGGCTCATGGGTCAGCCTATAGATCATAGACTCTGTATACACACACATGCAGTGGTCACTATAGACAGGTGGTTTTTGGCCAACAGATAACTGTACACGTCACAGTGAATACACCGGCAGTGCACATTGTACAAACCTTGTCTGCTAGTAGGCCTCATGGTTCGCAACTGTCTTCTGGTCTGTCTGCAGACGACTTTGGGCTCTAGGACATGCTCTTTGGTGTATCGAAAGCATACCTCAGCTATAGCCCATTGACTGATATTGTTACAGCAATTAACCTAATGAACAGAAGATTTATAGTTTTAAATATGTACATATTAGTATAAATTATTGAATATTCTAATTATACATAATAATATGTACACTTGTTGAAAGTTTAATAAACAACTACACTGTTGGTATTAATGTACACTCAGGTATAAACAGTTACTGTTACACTATATAATTAATTGGTGAATTATTATATATCACCTTCACACAACATTGTGCTAACATGAGAGACTATAATGATTGTTATCTATGTTAGGAGGGGTGGATCCAGGACCCTGAATACCCTATTGCTAGGACCACAAAGATCTATTCCAGTGTGGTCTTAAATATAAGGACAGTTATTAATTAGTAAGAAAATATTGGGCATGATTTTGGACGAAGTATCTATAACACATCCTTTGTTATTACTCATTATGGAGGAACACAGTATATCAAAGGTATCTAGGTAGTACTAGAAGTGCCATGAGACACTTCAGGTGATCCATTCAAGGAGACAAGCATGAACAGTAGTTTGGTCCATAAAAAGTGCTGATCATTGACAATAACTACGAAATAGCAGCAAAACTATGCTAAGATTGGGAGTATGGGCCGGTGCATGGTACATGTTGACAACAGAATCAACCCTTTCTTCTTCTAGTGTTTAAATCCTTCAGATCTATGCCATATACAATTATAATTATACATTCATGCAATGATGCTACATATATAGGTTTATATTATTATTATGTAATTACTATGCTACATGTATAAATGTCACAAAGGGTGAATAGACATTTTTTGTGAGTTAATACACTGAATTACTATATAGGCATGAAACTAGACACAATTTCTTTAAAATCATGCTCAATATATGTGAGTAATCTTTGATGCACAAAGACTTGATAAGAATATCAAATATTTTGATAAGATGATTCAGAAATTATATCTCTTGATAGTTACGGATGATGATTTCTCAAAAGACAATTGATTATACATCCATATATGTGCAAACTCACATTTGAAGTACTTGTAAGGCAAAATCTTCTATGAACAGCAATGCACGTTCCCTGCTTTGATCTGAGATGCAAGGTAGTACAGATGATTTCAAGACTAACTAATGAGCCTTATTGGACCCAATAAAATTTGTAATAAATTGC
>CAUJGJ010000277.1:955900-958400 GCA_963170055.1 Halisarca cf. caerulea | reverse complement strand
ACTGATACTTGTATAACCAGTTACCACATGCAGTGCTGGCTCATAGCAAATCTGAGAGGACACTGAAAATTCTTCACTATAGTATTATCATGAATTCACTATAACCAGTTTAGCACGTTCACTGGCCACATGAACTTATTCGCTCTATGCAGAAATTCACCGTAAGAGTGTTCTTTGTAACGAGTTCCCCCTGTACGTAAGTGCTATTGTCCTTAATTTCACAAATGAGCATGCATTCGTGAAATTTGATCACAAACATTTGGTTGGATACTACATACATGGTCTATTTATCATGACACCAAAACAAAATGGCCACCCATACATTAAGGCCTAACATATACATGCCAAAGAGTCACTTCCTGTGCATTTTGGAGCTCCAAAAACCTCATATTCTCAAGATTCCCTTGATTTTAGTTATAGAAAAGTATATAGCAGACTACTAGGTAGGTGCCTTTTTTGCTTAAAATCAGAAAGTTTACATAACATAGAAGGGCACTGTTTTGGCTTTTTCTTCTTATTCTCACCTTTTAGTTTGAATAAGATAGAAACTGCTAGGAGGGACATATGGACTCAATTTTGCTACCATTCTAATTCAACATTTTGCATGGGGTACGTTTTGTACATACCTTAAGAAGAAATTTGTTCTGCGACATGCAGGTTTCTGGACTTGACCGCAAAATTGGCTGTGTCCACCATTGTAAACATGGCCAAAGTAATCTTGGGCACAGCTGTTGTTCATGTGTTGGCATCTTTTCGAATGAAATTTCAACGAAATGTTATTTCAGGCTTGGCTGTGAGGACACCTTCACTATTCAATAGGTTATCCGATTTTACTACGAAGAGCAAATTGTTGATAGACTGCCTTTGCCATGTTGTGCAAGGCTTTATAACCTTATAAGGTCGTTACTTAAAATACTTAAATGTATTTGAAGTAAAAAGTGCATAGACATGACCTGCGTATATATTAACCATTTAAAAATGGAAAAGGGATGCAGGGATGATTGTCAATTTCACAAAGAAGCACAGAAACAAGGTAGGGATAGTTGCACAGGGCTAGGCAGGCATAGAGCTAGACAGAGTGTAGTTGGACTGGGTGCGTTGCACAGTGTGTCCAGTCCAACCATACTCTGTCCAGCTCTATGCCTGTCTAGCCTCATGTATGCATAGCTCAATGCCCACCTAGCCCTATGTTTGTCATTCCCTAGGTATGCCCGTTTAGCCTTGTACAACTATCCGTACGTTGTTTTGGTGCTTTTTGTGAATGTGACGGTTATCCCTACATCCCTTTTCCATTTTAAATGGTTTTTATATACATACGTAGGTCTCTAATATGTACGTACATAGTAGGAACTGGTCCATTTGCAAAAATAAAATTGCAAAATTGCAACCGAGTTTGTGATTCACGAAGCATACACACCTCAGAAATTAGCACCTATGCGGTACATACATAGTATTTAAGGTGGAGATGCTGTGTACATACATGTATACAGCATCTACATGTATGTATGTCTGTGTATGATGAAGAAGTACACACAGTACATGTGTATGTATGTACATTGCAATCTCTTTATGATGAATTGCTGGGAACAGTGAGAATTCTGCACTGTGTAGGAAATTCCCTGTAACCAGGCAAAAGCTTCGAAGTAGAACTTTGTCTGGGTCGCAAGAGTTTGATCGTCAGTGATCATCCTATCCGGAAATCATTGTTCGAGTGTTTATATTGTAGTGAGCAGTGCTATACATGCATTATTGATATTGTATTGCAGTGAAATTGATGTCTATACACACACACACACACGCACACACACACACACACACACACACACACCACACACACACACACACACACACACACACACACACACACACACACACACACACGGTATTTTTTACCTAATAGTGGGAATTTTTCCTTACACCATTAGTTGTATTCAATTTGTGATCACTGAGAGTTGTTTACAAAATTTGATGCTAAGCTTGGCTTTTGTTTGCTATTTTTGTGACCTTCAATTTATAATTCACAGCCTGTTTAGCCTCTAAGCTACCATTTGTGAATTTGATCAGTTCCAGTCACTTACCCTACTAATGACATCAATTAGGAAGTGTGCGTATATCAGTAACCTGTGCTACATCACAAATGTCAGCACACTTTTCCCTTTGATCCACCCATAATTCACCCCCTTGTGGAAGTTTTCTACTCTTGTGCACCAGACATGCATGCACATACCACACATGCACACACGCATACCAGAGCTCGAAAATGCAATCGGACATCGGACATTATCCAATCATTTTCAGTAAATGTCCAGATGTTATCAACTTTGTCAGGACATTGTGTCTGCTCAAAGGAAGTGTTTGTGGCTATAGGAGGCTGTCATTGTTCAGGTGACAGATTGTGGTCTGTCGCTTTCTGCTATTGATTAGGTAGTGGCACCATAGGATAGAAACAGCTGTTTAGTAGCCTTGCAGTTCCAAACAGCCTCTCCTAAGTGTATATGGA
>CAUJGJ010000277.1:948400-950900 GCA_963170055.1 Halisarca cf. caerulea | reverse complement strand
TTAAGAAACACTTTTTCGTTTTTTGCCTAAAATTTTTTGACCAGGAAGGGGACCAGAAACAGAATTAATTTTTCATGATCTAATGATACCTAAATACCCGTGATACCCCATACCCCATACCCCATACCCCATACCCTGATAGTCATTATAGACATGTTCTACATTGTTCTGTGAGTTTAGCAACCATTGGATTGAGGACTGCCAGTTTGATGGGATGCTAAATTCTTGTACTTGTAGATGAAATCCTATCTGCCACTAAATCCCTCCCGACATTACAAAATAATCATTTCTGATGTTGTACACCTAATCTCGTCAGATCTGTTGTATTTTCACACACCATTGGCTATCTGATATGGTTGGCGATTATGATTGATGATGAATTTAATCATAACCATCTCCATTTGGCCAGGTCTGATAACTATGGTAAGTCATTTGTTCAAGTGACGTTCAGCGGGATCAGCAGACTCAGCCGAGTGTTCTTTATAAGTCCAGCAGATAAGAAGAACGTAAGTATGGATGTATGTACGTACGTATGTCTGCGTTATTGTTTATGTATGTACGTATGTGCATACAGTATGCCATGCCATACAATGTGCGTATGTTTGGATTTGCTGAACCAGCTATGCATACATACCACCCGCATGTCTGACAAACTTTGGGTAAATACAACTCAGGAGTGAAGCACACTCACCCCATATCTCCCGAGGGACCACACACACGCACTATACATCTACAGACACCCACTTGTGTGTCAGCATACGTACTTATGTGCCTAGTCATTGTATGTACATCAACAAGTGCACCCACTCATTGTGTCAACAAGTCCGCCCACTTATTGTGTGTCAACAAATACGCCCACTCATTGTGTGTCAACAAGTACACCCACTTATTGTGTGTCAACAAATATGCCCACTCATTGTGTGTCAGCAAGTACACCCACTTATTGTGTGTCAACAAATGCGCCCACTCATTGTGTGTCAACAAGAACACCCACTTATTGTGTGTCAACAAGTATGCCCACTTATTGTGTGTCAACAAGTATGCCCACTCGTTATGTACCAACAGACCACGCCCACTCCTCATTTCCCCTAAACTACATGCATTCACTGCCTCTGGACCACACCCATCCACTGCACTCACTCCCTCTGAATGGATACATCCACTCTACTTTTAGACCCCCTACCAGCCACATTCTCCACACTCTTACGTACATCCGGATGGATACACCCGCTCTACCTCTGGACCACACCTGCTTCATCTGGGGAGACCCACAAACTGGTCCAGATAGACTGCCTCCACTCTAACCACACCCGCAAGCAAAGTAGCAGACTTGTCCGGCAACTATTAAGTGTTTTGTCTTAAACCTTACCTCAATGTGCACATGTGTGGTGTGTGTGTGTGTGTTCAGAGACATGTGTTTAGTGTTGTCAAGTACCTCCTCCATGTATCTAAGAGGTGCACACCTCACCACAACAGAGGTGGTCAGCAGGCACACACTCACACGGTTGCAGGCAACTGTACATGTTAGAATGCAGAAGGTCATGTTTGCAGGTTGGTACAGCTGACCATGCCATGCCAATTAGTTGACTGTGGGAAGTAATGCACATACTATCAGAACTATGTGTACTTTGTGTACTGCGCATTGTTGAGACACAGGCAGAGCAACTAGTGTGTACTATTTGGAGGTATGGTGTGTACTAAACCAGATGCTTACATGGTAGTTTCTGCTGTGTTCACCTTGGCTGCAGATGGCAGTACAGTATGTACTGGGCACTGGAATACAAGAACACACGTGTGGTAATCTGTAATGTTTGTATTCCTAGATTCTCTCTAATCTGACCACATATCAGAGAGACAATTGTCATGCTGAGTGCGCTATGATACTCTGATGAAGTAGTCTGATTGTGTTTTCAATTTGGCACTCTGCGGTGTGCCCACAGAGTGGTGGGCTACTCATTGTGTGATCTTGCACATGTAGATTTGCTGCAGCACCAGTAGCTTGTGTGCTTTCAGTGGCGTGGAATACAAGTATGGCTTACAAGCCCAACCCTGAAGACAGGGGTGGGGGTTTGGTTTTCAAGCAACATTTTGCACTCTTTTCTACGACAACAATGATGTATCTGCTTACGCAAAGACTTCTTTGCAGCAAATCCCTTTAATATGAAATGCCCTTCAGTGCTACAAAGTCTAAAATTTAGCCATCAAAGTAGCCCAAACCGTGACTTATCTATGCTTTTTCAACCTTTGAATTGCCAGCGAATGTCCCACTGTGCGATCTAGGGTTTTCATATATTGAGTTACTGTTGGATAATCCAGAAGCAGGAGGCCAGGCAATTTATTGTGTCAAGTGCACTAAACACATACATAGCTGTGTGCATACAGTAAAACCTGTCTTGAAGACCACCTGCGTAGGGAGAACTATGGTAGGCTAGCTCATTGTCCACTTCAGTTGGGTTAGGGTTACGGATTGGAGGGGTTCCACTGTATCTTGTATTGCAAC
>CAUJGJ010000277.1:938400-945900 GCA_963170055.1 Halisarca cf. caerulea | reverse complement strand
TAGTTTGGTGGCTGCAGTAGGTTATTTTCTCATCCATTTGGAGGTGGTAAGGGGGTGGTAAGGGGGTGCAAGGAAGAAAATGCCAAATGGCACACAGGAGGGATGGTGAAGTGCTGACCTACTGCGGCACCAGTACCCCTCCCCCTACTGAGGCACCAGCACCCCCCTACTGAGCCACCAGCACCCCCCTACTGAGCCACCAGCACCCCCCTACTGAGCCACCAGCACCCCGGCCCCTACTAAGGCACCAGTACCCCTGTGTACTTGCACATGTACGTAACTGTGGTGTGTTGTACTTTTGGTGGAGTTAGTCTTCATGAGCTTCTGATAAGGGCCTGGCCTTTCCAGAGCTGAGCAGTTGGAGCAGTCTTTCTTGTGTGTGTGCTTGTGTATGTGTGTGCGTGTGTGCTTGTGTATATATGTGTATGTGTGTTTACTGTGTGTGTGTGTATGTGTGTGTGTGTGTGTGTGTGTGTGTGTGTGTGTGTGTGTGTGTGTGTGTGTGTGTGTTTACTGTGTGTGTGTGTGTGTGTGTGTGTGTTTACTGTGTGTGTGTGTGTGTGTGTGTGTGTGTGTGTGTGTGTGTGTGTGTGTGTGTATGTGTGTTTACTGTGTGTATGTGTGTGTGTGTGTGTGTGTGTGTGTGTGTGTGTGTGTGTGTGTGTGTGTTTACTGTGTGTTTGTGTATGTGTGTTTACTCTGTGTGTGTGTGTGTACATGTGCGTGCATGCGCATGCGTGCATGTGTGTACATATGTGTACATGCGTGTGCATGTGTGTACATGTGTGTACATGCGTGTGCATGTGTGTGCATGTGTGTACATGTGTGCGCATGCGTACATACCTTGTGTGGGTGGGTGTATGTAAGATGAGCCCATGCTTAAGGGCCGGTATGTCATAGCAGAAACTGATACATTCGCACCCACCCACACATCACTGGTTGGCAGTGTACCATTAGACAGAGCTCTCCACAGGTTGGAGTGTACTGGTATGCACAGTCAGACCTCGTTAAGACAAACTTTAGGGGACCCACAAAATTTGTTCTCATTAGCAGAAGGTCTTGTCAGGATATAATCATGTATGTTCAGTACTAGAGCAACCCAAACAAGGCTGTGACACTAGTTTATCTTAAGCAAAAATTTGTCTTAAGAAGGTTCTTCTTAACGAGGTTCTTCTGTAGTTCTTCTTCACTTTTCAGCCTTTTCTGTCAAAGTGGCCCGGATGTACTGCAGGCCCACAAAGTGTGTTAGTATCACTGATGTAGTCTATGGCTAGCCCTGAGTGGTCTCTGTACACAGGTGGTCCTTATACAGAGGTGTGTTAGTATCACTAAGGTAGTCTATGGCCAGCCCTAAGTGGTCTTTGTAGACAGGTCCTCGAGCGTAGTACATATATGGGTGGTCTTTGAGGCAGGTACCATAGCAACCATTATTTCCCTATGATTTTGTTTATGTAAATTTTGCAATACAGGAACGAATAGCTAAATTTCATAAATTTTATTAGTGAATATTTCAGAATTGGTTATAAAAGAAGTACCGTCTTGTTCAATCTCCACCCTCTGTTAATGCAAACTTACATCCCAGGCATTGATCCGTGAATTGTACACTTGCAAAATAAGGGACACGATGGATGGTATTATTGTAAGGACAAGTGTTGGTTGGTGTGTGTGGGGGAGGGGGGGTAGGAGGAGAGTGAACCAGGAGGGAGTTACTAATATGCATAAAACAGAACAGCAGAATACAATATTGAACCAGAGTGTTCTGTAGCCTCTAACAGTATTGAACCAGAGTGTTCTGTAGCCTCTTACAGTATTGAACCAGAATGTTCTGTAGCCTCTTTGGTGTGTTTTGAACAGCTGCAGTGCTTCCTACCCCATTGTTATGGTAAACAAACCACAGTGGCTGCAACAACAGTGTATCCACATGTAGCAACCCATGTGGTATCAGGCCCCATTTACACCTATCCGGATACCTTTACAAACGTATACAGTCAAACCTCATTAGTGAGTACACCTGGGGACCCTCCAAATGGCTACTCACTATCAGTAGTACTTGCTAACCATATAGATTAGTATTATGGGTTATAAGCTGGGGTATCATGTCCTTGTACTTCCTAAACAGGTATTACTCATTAACAGTGTTCTTACTAATGAGGTTCTACTGTACTTTTGAATGTGTTTACTACTTACTTACACGAGAACAATCGAAACGATCAATGTGTGTGTTTATAGAGTATCCACTTAGGTATTCGTTTACAAAGTATCCATATTCGCTTATGCGTTTTCAGCATTTTCGTGTAAATAGTCTGTCACAGCCATGTATTTGCTGTTTATTCTTTGTTTAGCACTTGTTTATTGCAACAGTAACATTTGTTTAACTATGTGTTAATTTTTTGTGTGATTTCTTGTTGTTTAGATGATCTTTGGGGACGAGTTGAATAGACAACTGTACATCACAACTGACGAGGGAATTACATTCAAGCCCTACACTGTGCCCATCGATCCACTGTCCATAAAACCCCACCCAACTGTACCAGATCTGTTGATGGGTGTGTCGCTTGACAAAGGAACACCGTGCAGCGATCGACATGTGAGTCTGTGCGTGTTTGTTTAGCTTTTTGTATTTCCATTCCCATATGTATGTATGTACAGTATGCATTTGTTGTCATTTTTCTAGGTTTTTCTTTATTTCAGTTTTGTGTTAGTAAATGTCTGTTTTTGGTAATGTGTTTCAGTGTGTATTGAAATTTGTGTATTCTAATGTGTGCATCTGTGAGTTTGTGTGAACAGGACATCTGTACTCCGACCTTTCAATAGTCCAACTTTCTCTTTAAACTGACCATATTCTGAGGGACTGCCATATTTGGGGGTATTTTTCGAGGAGTGAAAAGTTTGTGGTTTTCGTGGTTGGGAAGAGACCGCAAAGTGTTTTCTCACAAAGGATCGCATTACTGTAGGGTTTAATTCCTTCTGGCATGAACCACAGAGACTTTTTAGCATAAATAATGCAAATTTTTAGCAGCCACGATAATTTTACCCCTCGAAAATACAATTAAACCTCACTATAACAAACTGCCTCAGGACCACTGATAAGGTTCACTACATCAGGGTGTTCGCTACATCAGGGTGTTCGCTACACCAGGGTGTTCACTACATCAGGGTGTTCATTACACCAGGGTTCATTCACAATAGAATAAACAGGTGTACATTCTAAGGTCTATATATGTTTGTTATATCAAGGAGTTCATTGTATCCAGGGTTCATTATAGCGAGGTTCGACTGTACTTTGTGTATGGTGTATTGCACACACTGTGTGTTTTGGTGTGTTGCTGTGATTATGCTAATACGTATGTATGTACATATTACCCTTTGTCAGGGAAACCTCTACATCAGTACAGACGGGGGCAAGCATTGGACACTGAGAGTTCGTGGTGTCAAGTCTTACTACTGGTAAGGGACATGCTCGTATGTTTGACTGCCTGCTCCTATTTTCCATTCCTATTTCCATTTCCACTCCCATTTTCATTTTTATTGGAACGTTTTTTTATTGATGAAAGGAAGCCAATGACATTTTTGACATCCTTTTTAAGCAGCTTCCAATTTCTACATATGATAATGCTCTCATGTTGGCTTCCAGTGCGTAGTACTAGATTCCCGATGTACAGTCAGACCTCACTTATCTGCACACATCCGTTCTGCATAAAATTGCGGATAAAGTGAGGGAATAGGATAAATGAGGGAGCAGTAGTATAGTGTACAGTAGGATTATTGCAGATTTGTTCCAATAAAGACTGCTGCGGAAGGTGAGGGAACTGGATATCTGAGGTTTGGATAAGTGTGGTCTCACTGTGTTATGTATATTAGTGGAGCCCTCTCTCAGCTTTTTGTGCATACATATCCAGTGTGGAGGCATTCTGTCCGCTCTATCCGTCAGCATTTTCTGGTACCTAGGACTTCACATATATTTACTATGGCCCACTTGGCCCACAATCCTCGCTAATCAGCTGTAGACGATACGTAAAAGACAATATTATTGTGGCGGATTGTGAATTAACCCTGTAATAGTATATTGTTAAAAGTAAAGGAATTATAGAATCTAAGATACAGTTACTACAGGTATTGAAATATGTACATGAATAGTACTGTAAAGAATTTACACAGAAAAAGTTATGCGATTTTGACCACCACAGGCACTGCAGTTTTAAATTTTGCAAATTGTATGTGTGTGTGTGGGTGTGGGTGTGTGTGTGTGGGTGTGTGCCATCGCTACTTTTCAACTCAAAATTCTTGTTCTTTCGTTTGTGCAATTATTGCATACTGCACAAACAGATGACTGCAATTAACTTTAACTACTTCAGAAGTAGTGACCCTCGTAATATTGCTGACCAGGAGTGAGTGCTAACCAGGAGTGTGTGCTGACCAGGAGTGTGTGCTGACCAGGAGTGTGTGCTGACCAGGAGTGAGTGCTAACCAGGAGTGTGTGCTGACCAGGGGTGTGTGCTGACCAGGAGTGTGTGCTGACCAGGAGTGTGTGCTGACCAGGAGTGTGTGCTGAACAGGAGTGTGTGCTGACCAGGAGTGAGTGCTAACCAGGAGTGTGTGCTGACCAGGAGTGAGTACTGACCAGGAGTGTGTGCTGACCAGGAGTGTGTACTAACCAGGAGTGTGTGCTGACCAGGAGTGTGTGCTGACCAGGAGTATGTGTTGACCAGGAGTGTGTGCTGACCAGGAGTGTGTGCTAACCAGGAGTGTGTGCTAGCCAGGAGTGTGTGCTGACCAGGAGTATGTGTTGACCAGGAGTGTGTGCTAGCCAGGAGTGTGTGCTGGCTAGGAGTGTGTGCTGACCAGGAGTGTGTGCTAACCTGCTTTGCTGTGTGGTCATTAGTATCCATGGTGTACCATGGTGACATGCTTGAACCCATGTAAGATGTAGTCTGAGCCTGGATACATGATACATCGCTTCCCAGCTATCCACATGTGTGCTGTTTGTTCTTGTGTTGCAAGTGCATAACATGATAGATCCTTGCCCTCCACTCCCAATGGGTCCACTCCTGGCAGGCTCCTGATTACTAATTGTGTGATGTCTGGATCTCTTGTTGTAAAACACAAAGGGTAATTAATCCTTGATACCACCTCATATCTACAAGGAGAGGTGCGTGCATCAGCCAGTCAAAGGGCCTTACAAGCACCTAGTGTAGCACTTGATCCACAATCTGTGTGTTTTGAGGAATTGTCCACTTTACCTACTGCACAGACTGTGTGGATGAGAGTGCTGTCTGACCCTCGCAGCAACACCCACAACCCTCTGTGTGTGTGTGTGTGTGTGTGTGTGTGTGTGTGTGTGTGTGTGTGTGTGTGTGTGTGTGTGTGCATGCCTGTGTGTGTGTGTGTGTATGTGTATGTGTGTTTACTGAGTGGGAGTATTGTACACATACATTCTGTATGTACTGATGTGCAGTTGATGAATTTGCCTTGATCTCACTGTAATTTGCCTTGATCTTACTGTAATTTGCCTTGATCTCACTGTAATTCACGTAATAGTTGACATATTGTTTTTGTCCACTTGCTAGGGAGGTGTCTGCGTATGAACTATCTCTTGCTGTTCGTGGATCTGCACATAATGTCACCTTCTATTATCTAAAAGATGGTAAGTCACAGTGTGAATGTGTTCCTCGCCTTGTGTTATGACACCCCCCTCGTGGTCTCCCCTCTCTCTTCTGTAGAATGTGGGTAGGAATGTAGGTGGAGTAATTTCACTCCTTGTAGTATGGCATGTTGTTGTAACTGTACCTCTCTGTGTTCTCCTGTAAAGAGAGCGACTATTCAGTGGGTGGGTGTTGTACCTCCTTGTCAAGTGGGGGGGTGTTACCGTGTAGACCTACTTACCTACCTACTTGTTCCCGTGTGGTTTTGATTGCTGGTGATGATGCTTTTTTGTCATCTGATGACAGAAAAGCATCATCATCAGCAATCTGATGACAGAAAAGCATCATCATCAGCAATCTGATGACAGAAAAGCATCATCATCAGCAATCAGCTGACAGAAAAGCATCATCATCAGCAATCAGATGATCTGATTGCTGATGATGATGCTTTTCTGTCATCTGATTACTGATGATGACGTTCTCTGTTACCCGATGACAGATGATGATGATGTAATGCGGTTATCCCATAACTACAGTTTCTTTATGGGATGACATGTACCACACCAACCTTTAAATCCACAGGAGATCATTTTCGAGGTTTCTCAGCCATAATGTCTCTGTAACCAGCTTTCTTTATGGGTTGGCTGTTGATATTTGGAAGGAGTTGATTCTCCACACTGATAGCCTTAATCTCACTGTTTGTTGTGAACAAACTCTACAAGATTATTTGCACCTGTCTGTACTGTGAGGCATCACTTTACAGGCGTCTACAAGATTGCAGGCGTCTACAAGATTGCAGGCGTCTACAAGATTGCAGACGTCTACAAGATTGCAGGCGTCTACAATCTTGTAGACAACTGTATCTGATGGCTCAGACCTTTATCCTGCTGGTTTTGAGGGTTAGACTTAGTTTTTTGAAGTAGTGCAGTTGAATCTTTGTTACTAAATTTGGATTGAATGAACTCCCTGATATAGCACATTTAGACCTCAGAATGTATACCAAATACACTATTGTAAATTAACCCTGATGTAATGAACACCCTGATGTAGTGAACACCCCGATGTAGTGAACACCCCGATGTAGTGAACACCCTGATGTAGTGAGCACCCTGATGTAGTGAACACCCTGATGTAGTGAACACCCTGATGTAGTGAACACCCTGGTGTAGTGAACACCCTGGTGTAGTGAACACCCTGGTGTAGTGAACACCCCGATGTAGTGAACACCCCGATGTAGTGAACACCCCGATGTAGTGAACACCCCGATGTAGTGAGCACCCTGATGTAGTGAACACCCTGATGTAGTGAACACCCTGGTGTAGTGAACACCCTGATGTAGTGAACACCCTGGTGTAGTGAACACCCTGGTGTAGTGAGCACCCTGATGTAGTGAACACCCTGGTGTAGTGAACACCCTGGTGTAGTGAACACCCTGGTGTAGTGAACACCCTGATGTAGTCAACACCCTGATGTAGTGAACACCCCGATGTAGTGAACACACTGATGTAGTGAACACACTGATGTAGTGAACACACTGATATAGTGAACACCCCGATGTAGTGAACACACTGATGTAGTGAACACACTGACGTAGACTAAGTGAACTGTTACAATAGTCCTGAGGGGGTTGTTATAGAGATGTTCTACTACAATTGTCTTGTCAATGATTTTTACAAACCAAACATGTATCCACAATAGCATGTAGGTTAGCACAATAGCCTGCCATGTAGGCGTGTGTGTGTGTGTGTGTGTGTGTGTGTGTGTGTGTGTGTGTGTGTGTGCATGTGTGTGTTAATGTCTGCCAGTAAGCCTTCCAATACAGTACTGGCTGTCTTACTACATGACAATACATGCTGTT
>CAUJGJ010000277.1:920900-935900 GCA_963170055.1 Halisarca cf. caerulea | reverse complement strand
GCGTGGGTGTTATCAAAGGCTGCACTGTGCACATATTCCTGATGCAAGCACACTTCCTTGGGATGTGTGCACAGTGCAAGCCTTTGGAATCTTTAAACACTTCTTAGACTAATTAATTGGCAGTTGTCAATGGCAACAATAAGTGACAAAGTTCCCATCACACTTTCGTCACACAAAGAAGACTAGGGATCATACCACATATTATTTCACAGTCCATCCCCCTCCCCCTCCCCCTCCCCCCCCTCCCCATGTCATGATAATTTTAACGGTTTATGCACTATGGATGGAAAGTTTACTTTTGTGGGATAAGGTTTATGACCTCCGTATAGGTGTGTGTGTGTGTGTGTGTGTGTGTGTGTGTGTGTGTGTGTGTGTGTGTGTGTGTGTGTGTGTGTTGCGTGCACGTGCATGTGTACATGTGTGCCTGCGTGCATGTGTTATATGTATGTGTACCTTATCTGCTGCTTGGTCATCATTTGCATACTGTCTTGCAAACATAGATTGAGGGGCTGCCTGGGACATTCATAGCGAACCAGTACATTTCTGGACTGTCTGGAAATGGAGACAATGTGCGAACTGTGATATCATTTGATGGAGGTGCAGAATGGAATTTGGTTCAGCCTCCTTCCGGGGTCTCAACGCCTGATGGTTCTTACTGCATTCCTGTGAGTTTAATCCCTTTCTGAGTTCGTTGAGTAGGTTGATGGTGTATGGGGGTGAGTAGGAGTAGGTGTGGTATGAGTGGGGGGAGGATGCAGTGAGTGAGGGTGTGGGATGAGTAGGTGGATGGTACATGGGGGTGAGTAAGAGTAGGTGTGGTATGGGTGGGGGGAGGATGCAGTGAGTGAGGGTGTGGGATGAGTGGGTGGAGGGTGTGGGATGAGTGAGGGTGCAGGATGAGTGGGTGGAGGGTGTGGGATGAGTGGGTGGAGGCTGTGGGATGAGTGGGTGGAGGGTGTGGGATGAGTGAGGCTGTGGGATGAGTAAGTGGAGGCTGTGGGATGAGTGGTGGAGGGTGCGGGATGAGTGGTGGAGGGTGTGGGATGAGTGGTGGAGGGTGCGGGATGAGTGGGTGGAGGGTGTGGGATGAGTGGGTGGAAGGTGTGGGATGAGTGGTGGAGGGTGTGGGATGAGTGGGGCTGTGGGATGAGTGGTGGAGGGTGTGGGATGAGTGGTGGAGGGTGCAGAATGAGTGGGTGGAGGGTGTGGGATGAGTGGGTGGAGGGTGCGGGATGAGTGGTGGAGGGTGCAGGATGAGTGGTGGAGGGTGCAGGATGAGTGGCTGGAGGGTGTGGGATGAGTGGATAGAGGGTGTGGGATGAGTGGTGGAGGGTGCAGGATGAGTGAGTGGAGGGTGTGGGATGAGTGGATAGAGGGTGTGGGATGAGTGGTGGAGGGTGCAGGATGAGTGGTGGAGGGTGCGGAATGAGTGGGTGGAGGGTGCAGGATGAGTGGTGGAGGGTGTGGGATGAGTTGGTGGAGGCTGTGGGATGAGTGGTGGAGGCTGTGGGATGAGTGGTGGAGGGTGTAGGATGAGTTGGTGGAGGCTGTGGGATGAGTGGTGGAGGCTGTGGGATGAGTGGTGGAGGGTGTAGGATGAGTGGTGGAGGGTGTGGGATGAGTGGTGGAGGGTGTGGGATGAGTGGTGGAGGGTGTAGGATGAGTGGTGGAGGGTGTGGTATGAGTTGGTGGAGGGTGTGGGATGAGTGGTGGAGGGTGTGGGATGAGTGGTGGGAGAATGCCGTAAGTGAGGGTGCAGGATGAGTGGGAGTAGTGCGAGTGGAGGGTGCAGTGAGAGCATAGAGAGCAATTAATAATGAACTGCATCCTAATGGTAAATCACAGTGTAAGATCTGCAATCTTGCTTATCTCTGAAGTCCTTGTAAAAATTGTTATTGTGTATTTCTTGTGCCCTATCAAGTACTTATGCTTTTGTCTCTAATCTCTCTACCTTTCTTTCTCCCTTACTTACACACACACACACACACACACACACACACACACACACACACACGTACACAGCCCTTATGCTCCCTCCATTTCCACATGTCGGCTAGTGCTAACTATACCAGATTTGGTGTGGCTTCATGGGACTCAATACCCGGTGTTATCATTGCCCATGGTGAGTACCATCATGTCGGTTACCACTCCTGTGGAGACAGCTTGTCGGCAGCATGGTTGCGGACAATGTATTCTGTTACCTGAGAAATAGTAGCTGTAGTTCATGACTAAGTCCTAGCGGTCTCTATGATGTTATCCCTGGTTTTAACATCACCATATGTGAGAGAAGGGTAGGGAGTGTTTCTGTCTGTCTTCAGCAGACTAAGGCCGCTGGCCATTGTCCTCAGTATTGGAGTGCACTTATCAATTCAAAATGCTCATCAAAGGAACTGACAAACAATATCATTGGCAGTTAGTGATGTTGGCTCCCTGAGCCCTCTACTCTGGCTGCTTCTGCTGGCTTGGTGGGGTAGGGCCAGGAAGGAGTTGTCCTGTGATTTCGAAGGTCATTTTTTGACATGCCTGTGGTGATGTCGTGATCACTGCTTATGTCATGAGACATAAAGGAAGATTGACCACAGATGGACCCTCTCTGCACATTACTGTCACTAGGGTCAAGACCTGGTATACCCAACCAGCCAACTGACTCTTGATATGCAGTTCATTGCCTCGTTTGAATATGATGAATCCTCTACGCCTTGTTAACCTGGCAACATCACATATTGTAGTGGTCAGGCCCATTTGTAGGGTTCACAAGGGATCACAAAAGGGGGGTTACATCTTGGTTACTCTGTACAGTTTCATGCAACGTGGGGTGATGCAATCATTGCACCCTGTTGCATCACCTGCAGCTTATGCATCTAGGAACCTCAGTGTTATTGTAGAATTTTTATTTGGTTGCCTTGAATCAGTGAGGAAACGCTTTTTTCAGTTCAATGTCTGAACAAAAGGGGGGTTTGGTCAACCCCCCTCAACCCCCCTGTGTATGGGCATGGTGGCCCGTTTTGTGAGGAACTTCATTTTCTCAAATTTTGTGATAGTGGGGTAATCATAAAGTTTCATTTGTGAACACATAGCAGCTATTGTAGTAGTAATAATAGTAGTAGTAGTTTAGTGGAACCTCCAAATAAAGGACACTTTGAGGACGAAGTAAATTCTGAATCAGCTGATTTGTCCTTTGTGGAGAGGTTGTCCCCTTTGGGAGTTTCAAAATGTATTGTAGGAATTATACTGGGACCGTAAGCCATGTCCTTTGTAGAGAGGTTTATTATACTGTGTCCTTATTTGGAAGAGTCCACTATTGAAGGTTCCACTGTATATAGTAATACTTTAATAGTAATAATATTAAAGGGTGTATAAAAACTATTTAAAAAATGGTAAGAAAGATGTAGGATTGACACAGGATCGTGCAAAAAGGCTTTATCAAAAAAGGATCCTCCAAAAATACTAGGAACAAGGGGAAGTTGCAAAACAGGTACAGGTGGGCAAAGGACAAGACAGGCATAGGGCTGGACGAGTATAGGGCTACACATACATGAGGCTAGATGACTATAGGGCTAGACAAAGTTTGGTTGGACTGAGTGCACACTGTGCAGATTCCTACATCCCACAGCACATATGTATAATGTGCTGATGGGTTGATAAAGCCTTTTTGCATGGTCCTGTGTCAATCCTACATCCTTTTACCATTTTTATATGGTTTTTATGCACCCTTGTTTATGTAGTTTTTCCTTTAAAATGAAGTTGCTCGAGTAGAGACTGCCTTTGAAAGAATGCTTCCACTGCAGTTGAGAAGGAACACGATCAAATCTTGTAAGATGAAGAAACTAAAGCTATGCAGCTAGAGTAAAATCTAAAATCAGTGTACAGCGCTCAAGTCAACAACTATCACAAACACGCGGCATTGTGCACGTTCACCTACACCTAGTCTCGCATAGCCATTTCACTTATCCAAAAATGGCTGATCTGGCAAATGTATGGGATTTGCCTATAAAAATTTTCTTGTTTTGGAAATGTAGGTATTGCTTCAAAACCTACAAAAGGCACTTGATGCTAACAATCGGAGCTCACTGGCAAAAGATGAGACCTTTGGACCCTTCCTGGCGACCTGTAGCTTAGTTCAAAAAAAAGACAAGAAGAATAATCGTCTTAAATTCTAATGGTGTTACAGAGCCATACCTCACCGTCTAAGATTCGAAGTTCCTCTAATGAAATTGGCTTACAAAGGTTTTAACTACTTCATCTTGTAGCTAGTGTGTCAAAATATACCAATATCACTTCATACTTCTAACTGTACTGTATCGTTAGTTTTTGGGCGATATAGCGCTAATGTATGGCAGCCATGTTTTATCAGTGTCAATCCTACATATGGAGTACCACTGTACTCCATAATAATAGTACAGTAATAGTAATACAGTGTAACCTCTCTAAACTGAACTCTCTGTAATCTGAAACCCTCTCTAAACTGGACATGTCTTCAAGTCCCGCTCTCTATATTTGCTGTACAAACAGAACCTCTCTAGTCCGGAAACCTCTCTAAACTGAACCATTTCTGTGGTCCCAAGGGTGTTGGGTTTAGAGAAGTTACACTGTAATAATAATAGTACAGTACTAGTAATAATAATGATAGTACAGTAATAGTAATAATAATACTAGTAGTACAGTAATAGTAATAATTATAATACCGTATATCCGGAAAAAATGGCAAATTTTTGATTTGGCGGTTTGGCGGTCAGGATCCAAATCGCCAAATTTCTATCACCAAATTTGCATAGACCTACTTACTATGCTTTGTCCTTGCTGTGCAACCGCCAAATTTAATTTTAGTCAATATTAAATTACAGCCTGATCTTGCGCAAATCGCCAAATTTTATGATCTACAATATTTCCGGATATACAGTAGTACAGTACTAGTAGTAGTAATAGTAGTACAGTTTTTTTATTAAATTGGAAAAGATACAGTAAATTCACTTGCAAAAGATTGGTGGTGATGGGATAATTGTATGAAATTAGAATGTGTACTGTGGAGCTCTCATAAATACATAAAACAAAAAATTGGCATTAAATGAGGTACTAGAACTGAATAGTAGGAAATGGGTGAGATAGGTGTGTGTGACTCAGCAGCAGATAGTTCAGTTGAATCAGGGAATTGAGGGATGAATTGTGGCCTGGATCTAGAACCTCTGATGCAAAGGTAGATGACCTGAGCAATGAAATAATAATACAATAGTAATAATAATGCAATACTAGTAGTAGTGTTAATAGTACAATACTAGTAGTAATGTTAATAGTACAGTACTAGTAGTAGTGTTAATAGTACAGTACTAGTAGTAGTGTTAATAGTACAGTACTAGTAGTAGTGTTAATAGTACAGTACTAGTAGTAGTGTTAATAGTACAGTACTAGTAGTAGTAATAATAGTACAGTACTAGTAGTAGTAATAATAGTACATTACGTAATAGTATAATATTATACAGTGGAAAGTTTTTAATGGAAACCACTACCCAGGGAAGGGCGGCATCCAGCCACCTCGTGCCTCCCTAACGGACCTAATGGTTATGGAAGTCTAGGGCAACCAAACCTAGCCTAGCCTAGTTAGTCTGGAAAGGAGGTCTTACACCCTCAACAGCAGACATAATGGTCAAATAAGTCTAGGGCAACCAAACCTAGCCTAGCCTAGTTGGTCTACTATGGGGAAAACAGCCTGAGGAAAAGTGGACTTCCGCTGGGATTGAACCGGCAATCTTCAGCTTTGTACGCTGATGCTCTACCTTCTGAGCTAGGAAGCCCATCCAGTAGGCAAGGCCACGGATCACCCTTAAGAAGGCACCCGTCCTCATTAACTGGCTGTATATACAGTACTAGTAGTAGTAATAATAGTACAGTACTAGTAGTAGTGTTAATAGTACAGTATGTAATAGTATATACAGTACCAGTAGTAGTAAATAATGCTGTGCAACTGGCATGAAGTCTGTGTTGAAAAGAGCATTCATCACAAATTGATTTTAATTTGTGTGATTTTTTCTCGAAGAAACTGGAAATGGCTTTTCATTGATTTGTTTGTTTACTTTTCCCTATAAGGAATGTGTAATCCAAACTGAGTTGGAAACCAACTGTGTCCTATGTCCTTGTGTTTTCTTTCAGTTTACCTTGTAAAATAGATTTTTAACTTTGAAAGAGGTAGTACACACCCTGGTAGGCATCGGCCTAGTCTACTGAGTGGGGCATTCAATGGGCATTCGCCTAAGGAATTGAAGCAGTCAAAACGGGGATAAAACCCATGTTAGTGGTTGGTTTGTTGTTGTCTGTTGACGTTAACAGGGTGTTGGGGTCATGTTCTAGACAAGGGATGTGAGCTGGGCAGCTGGGATGGGTCTTGTCAAGAGCCTACAGCTGCCTCTTCTATTGCATTCTCAGACAGAGCTTCTAATTGAATTGAATTTGCGTCAGCAACTGCCAATGGCCATGCCAAGGAGGAACTTTAGGAGTGGGAAAATTGATTAAATGTTCCTTTTGGTGATGACACAACTTCATGCAGTTTGTTAGAACCACTGCGTGTTGGCAGTACTAGAGAAACGTAGATTAATGTATGTTTAGATTGTGTCACACACACACACACACACACACACACACACACACACATACACACACACACACACACACACACACACACACACACACACACACACACACACACACGAAGTCAGACATAAAGATGCTATTTCTCTGTTTGCATATTCCTTCTATTTTCAGGAACTGTTGGTCGTAAGCTGTCTGCTAACCCCGATCTCTACATCTCACGGGATGGAGGAATATCTTGGGAAAAGGTAAGATTAGCCGAACTACACCACCAACCGCAAATTAAGTTTTTCAATTGTGATATTCATTGGATAATTCAATTATGTTTATACTGTGTTATTAATAAACAACAGATGGTCACAATTCTGCATATTATTTTCATGGAACAGTTCCGCTTCCTCTATTTACTGGTCTGCCATGCTTCCTAAGAGATTAGAGGAAATTACTAGTTGCCACGTTTTCATTTCTCAGCTCCTAAGACCTCGAGCCTTTTTTGTAGAAGGTTACATGTGTACACAGTGGACCTCATGTACAGTGGACCTCATGTACAGTGGACCTCGTGTACAGTGGACCTCCTGTGTACAGGGTACCATGTGTACAGTGGACCTCGTGTACAGTGGACCTCATGTACAGGGTACCATGTGTACAGTGGACCTCATGTACAGTAGATCTCATGTGTACGGGGTACCATGTGTACGGGGTACCATGTGTGTGAGGACCTCATGATGTATATACTATGGACTGACCTCATTTGCATTTGCACCCTTAAAACCTCGATCATCTTTCTGATATCAGCGGTCAAAATTACATTATGTTGAAGTGGTCACAATAGTTACACCTGGCCTGTCCAGACCACCCTATCTCAATGTATTATCAGAGAACAGATGGGTTTGATAAGACATCATTACTTTATTTGGTATCCACCTGCTAGTGACTTGCGGTCAGGAAATGTGTGGTGGGCGTGGTGCTAAGAGGATGACACCTTAATTAGTGCACACGCCCACGTCCACCCGCCCCATCTCAACTGTGCAATGCACATGTGCATGTAAATGCATGTGCACACCCATGTATGTACAATGCGCACACATGCACACATACATGCATGTGCACACACACATGCATGCACGCACACACACACACACACACACACACACACACACACACACACACACACACACACACACACACACACACACGTACACACGTACACACACACGTACACACATACACACACACACACACACACACACACACACACACACACACACACACACACACACACACAGAAACACACACAGAGATAAACACAAACTGTTCTGTGTGTGTGTGTATTACTTTGATTTACTGTTCTGACTTGGCCAGCTGAGAATTTCCAGCTGCCAAAGTCCAGCCAGTTTGTCGGGGAATTTCAGCAACAACAACATTACACCAGACTTGGTGGAACCAGTTAGCCGGGGATAAAAGTGGTCATGATTCATTGGATGTGGTCTGATTTCACTGCTCATGCAGCCTCTGACCTTGCTACACACCTGTCGGGCCAACCTGGGGAGGGGAATTCAATTCGCTTCTGATTGTGTGTGATGTCAGGTTCGAATACAACATACTGTTAGTAGCTTTAGGTAGCAATATAAAATACAAGTGGGGTTTCCCCTACTTTTTCTTGTGAAATTCTTAATGCCTGTAACAGGGCCGACAGGAGGTGTTTGCAGTTGGTCAAACATGCATACATATTGGTCGCAGACTGGCATTGTAACTGACTAGTGCTGGCATGTCAGTGGCCTGGTTGGTCCAGCCATGGCCTGACCAACCAGGCCAGTTCTGTTGGACATGTAAAGTTAGGTTCCGGTTTCACTTTGCATGGAAGTGGGAATTTTCTCAGTAACTCTTTTACTTTATGTTACCCAAAGTATAAAAATAAAACTGATTTGGATGTGAGAATTTTCATAATTACTTTCACTATTCACATTTTTGTACCGGAAAGTACGTAGTGTCTGGTTATAATTTGAACTTGAAACAATATCTGTTACTTCATTAGTTAGTTATTTTGCTACATTGCCTAAAAATTCACATCTTTTGTGAGTGAAAATGTCATCTTTTTCCAAGAACAGCAAGCTCAAGTATCGTATGCCAGAGATTGTGACGAAAATGTGTGCTACAGTACTTGGACACAGACTGGAGTTAATGGAGAAGCTTCATAGTGGTGGCTCTTCAGTATGAAGAAGTCTGCTTTTCAGTGCCCAGAGATAAAGGGTCTGATGGAGTTGTGTGTGTGTTGGTCTGTTAAGGGTCTGATGGAGTTGTGTGTGTATCGATGGAGTTGTGTGTGTATTGGCCTGTAAAGGGTCTGATGGAGTTGTGTGTGTATTGGTCTGTAAAGGGTCTAATGGATTTGTGTGTGTATTGGTCTGTAAAGGGTCTGATGGAGTTGTGTGTGTATTGATGGAGTTGTGTGTGTATTGGTCTGTAAAGGGTCTGATCGAGTTGTGTGTGTATTGATGGAGTTGTGTGTGTATTGGTCTGTAAAGGGTCTGATGGAGTTGTGTGTGTATTGATGGAGTTTTGTGTGTATTGATGGAGTTGTGTGTGTATTGGCCTGTAAAGGGTCTGATGGAGTTGTGTGTGTATTGATGGAGTTGTATGTGTATTGGCCTGTAAAGGGTCTGATGGAGTTGTGTGTGTATTGGCCTGTAAAGGGTCTGATGGAGTTGTGTGTGTATTGATGGAGTTGTCTGTGTATTGGTCTGTGGATCCATCACTTATGAGGCCAAGGTGGTCAATGCCTTCTCACTTCCTGTAAAAGATTAAAGTTATTCAAGTCAAATGATGGAAGTTAAAATGAGAGGAGATTTGTCAACAAAAGGTTTTGTAGTTGTGCATAATCGAGGTGAACTTGGTTTGACCGCACTGTAAAAGCACCATCACGGTGGCAAATACTCACAGAAAGAAGTGAGAGATTCAGCACATAAAGACACAACTACCCTAAAAGTTTGTCCTTAACTTCTAAAAGCTCCAACAAGCAGATTCATCATTCCTAGAAGAGGAATGAATTCATAAATGGGTTTGTTGGAAAATGGAACTGTTGACTATTTAGAGAGAATGCGAAATGGTGTGCACAATTAAGTTCAGTTTCAAATTTGAATTTGAAGTGGGATTTTTTTCAGCTGTTACAGAAGTTATGACTACTGCAGTAGAGTGAACAAAGTGGTTGGCAAACAAACAAAGTGGTTGGTGAACAAACAAAATGGTTGGCAAACAAACAAAGTGGTTGGTGAACAAACAAAATAGTTTGCGAACAAACAAAGTTGTTGCTTGTTTGCCTGTAGCCGGGTTTGCCCATAGGGACAATATCTGAGGTAGTTTCAGGTGTAGGACTGTCATGAACTCACAGAAACACACAAACCAATGTTTCTAGCCATGTTCGAACGTGTACACTCGTGTTACAACCACGTTTGAGCAGTTGTTTTCCGTAGTATGGGGCTGACTTTGCCGAGAATATCTGTTACGGCATGTTGTTTTTTTTTCTTTTATTCACCTATGTGTCAACACAGACGCACCAACACATACATGCTAATGGGGGCTGGATGAATATCCGTGTATGCTCCTACCTTTGCATGTCCACGTAGGACATCCACTTGTGTTTGCACCTGTGCGAGCACTCACCCACTAGTTGAAAAACACACACACTCACTCACGTGTATGTGCACGTGTGCAGAATGGTACATGGAAATGTACACACTAAAAATACAAATGTGTACTAATATTTATGTACACACTTGCACATTTCACGCAATAACACATACCTTTGTGCAAGTACACACACACACACACACACACACACACACACACACACACACACACACACACACACACACGTACGCACGCACGCACACATACATATACACACACACACATTGATGATTTTACATATGATTTTGTAGACTTTGGACGGAACTTGGGGTGTGAATGTGATGGACTATGGTAGTGTGATTGTGGCTGCACGAGACTACTATCAACGTTCATCCTCCGAAGTCAAGTACACATGTACTGAGGGACAGACTTGGCTGGACTACAGCTTTAGTTTGGAACCTGTCACAGTGTGGGGAGTTATCACAGAGCCAGGAGAGACAACAGTGGTGTCTTTGTGAGTTGTGTGTGTGTGTGTGTGTGTGTGTGTGTGTGTGTGTGTGTATGTGTGTGTATGTGTGTGTGTGTGTGTGTGTGTGTGTGTGTGTGTGTGTGTGCATATATGTATGTGTGGGTGTGGGTGTGGGTGTGGGTGTGGGTGTGTGCGTGTGAGTAAAGTGCTGTGTGTATGGTATACAGAAGTGTGTGACTAAAATGGGTCTGTATCTAGGGCCAAGAGTGAAACCCTTACAAGAGATCCACCTCTAAGATAGATGTAGTATTTCCTCATGAAACAGTTTCAAGAGAATGAGTACTTGTTGTGTGGTATGTATATGAGACCGTCAGAAACTGGTGTCATGGGAAGGTTGTCTTGCAGGAGATGGTCTCTTAAAAGGAGATTTTGTACTGGAGCCCTGGACAATGCTCAATATCAATATCAATCCATGCCTGTATACCAAGTGCTACTGTGTCTGTATACTAAGTGCTACTGTGCCTGTATACTAAGTGCTACTGTGCCTGTATACTAAGTGCTACTGTGCCTGTATACTAAGTGCTACTGTGTCTGTATACTAAGTGCTACTGTGTCTGTATACTAAGTGCTACTGTGCCTGTATACTAAGTGCTACTGTGCCTGTATACTAAGTGCTACTGTGCCTGTATACTAAGTGCTACTGTGCCTGTATACTAAGTACTACTGTGTCTGTATACTAAGTGCTACTGTGTCTGTATACTAAGTGCTACTGTGCCTGTATACTAAGTACTACTGTGTCTGTATACTAAGTGCTACTGTGTCTGTATACTAAGTGCTACTGTGTCTGTATACTAAGTGCTACTGTGTCTGTATACTAAGTGCTACTGTGTCTGTATACTAAGTGCTACTGTGCCTGTATACTAAGTGCTACTGTGCTTGTATACTAAGTGCTACTGTGCTTGTATACTAAGTGCTACTGTACCTGCATACTAAGTGCTACTGTGCTTGTATACTAAGTGCTACTGTGCTTGTATACCAAGTGCTACTGTGCTTGTATACTAAGTGCTACTGTGTCTGTATACTAAGTGCTACTGTGCCTGTATACTAAGTGCTACTGTGCCTGTATACTAAGTGCTACTGTGCCTGTATACTAAGTGCTACTGTGTCTGTATACTAAGTGCTACTGTGCCTGTATACTAAGTACTACTGTGTCTGTATACTAAGTGCTACTGTGTCTGTATACTAAGTGCTACTGTGTCTGTATACTAAGTGCTACTGTGTCTGTATACTAAGTGCTACTGTGTCTGTATACTAAGTGCTACTGTGCCTGTATACTAAGTGCTACTGTGCTTGTATACTAAGTGCTACTGTGCTTGTATACTAAGTGCTACTGTACCTGCATACTAAGTGCTACTGTGCTTGTATACTAAGTGCTACTGTGCTTGTATACCAAGTGCTACTGTGCTTGTATACTAAGTGCTACTGTGTCTGTATACTAAGTGCTACTGTGCCTGTATACTAAGTGCTACTGTGCCTGTATACTAAGTGCTACTGTGCCTGTATACTAAGTGCTACTGTGTCTGTATACTAAGTGCTACTGTGCTTGTATACTAAGTGCTACTGTGTCTGTATACTAAGTGCTACTGTGCCTGTATACTAAGTGCTACTGTGCCTGTATACTAAGTGCTACTGTGCCTGTATACTAAGTGCTACTGTGCCTGCATACTAAGTGCTACTGTGCTTGTATACTAAGTGCTACTGTGCCTGTATACTAAGTGCTACTGTGCCTGCATACTAAGTGCTACTGTGCTTGTATACTAAGTACTACTGTGCCTGTATACTAAGTGCTACTGTGCTTGTATACTAAGTACTACTGTGCTTGTATACTAAGTACTACTGTGTCTGTATACTAAGTGCTACTGTGCTTGTATACTAAGTGCTACTGTGTCTGTATACCAAGTGCTACTGTGCCTGCATACTAAGTGCTACTGTGCTTGTATACTAAGTACTACTGTGTCTGTATACTAAGTGCTACTGTGCTTGTATACTAAGTGCTACTGTGCCTGTATACTAAGTGCTACTGTGCCTGCATACTAAGTGCTACTGTGCTTGTATACTAAGTACTACTGTGCCTGTATACTAAGTGCTACTGTGCTTGTATACTAAGTACTACTGTGCTTGTATACTAAGTACTACTGTGTCTGTATACTAAGTGCTACTGTGCTTGTATACTAAGTGCTACTGTGTCTGTATACCAAGTGCTACTGTGCCTGTATACTAAGTGCTACTGTGCCTGTATACTAAGTGCTACTGTGCCTGCATACTAAGTGCTACTGTGCTTGTATACTAAGTACTACTGTGTCTGTATACTAAGTGCTACTGTGCTTGTATACTAAGTGCTACTGTGCCTGTATACTAAGTGCTACTGTGCCTGCATACTAAGTGCTACTGTGCTTGTATACTAAGTACTACTGTGCCTGTATACTAAGTGCTACTGTGCTTGTATACTAAGTACTACTGTGCTTGTATACTAAGTACTACTGTGTCTGTATACTAAGTGCTACTGTGCTTGTATACTAAGTGCTACTGTGTCTGTATACCAAGTGCTACTGTGCCTGTATACTAAGTGCTACTGTGCCTGTATATTAAGTGACTGACACTTCACTCTTGCTCTGTCCAGCCTGTACGCCACTGGACGCAGTAGAGTGTGGATGTCTGTCTACCTCAACTTCACAAACATATTTCTGAAGACATGTGCTAGCGAAGACTATTATTTGTGGGAACCTTGGAACGATGTGAGTACTTCTGAGCCTAACAGAGCTAAGGTTGTGTGTGCAGTTGACGTCCACATAGATTGTGTCAGTGTTCTAAGGCTATGGTGGAACCTCCGATAGTGGACTCTCCCGAATAAAGACACAGAATAATAATTACACCTCTCTACAAAGGACAAGACTTGAGGTCCCAAATGATTCCTCCCTATACTAGCTCTAATACATTTTGAACCTCCCAAAGAGGACGACCTCCTTACAAAGGACAATTAGAGCTGTCTCAAAGTGTCCTTTACTCGAAGATTCCACTGCAGTGTGGGCTGGGACTAGTCTCACATAGCCAGACCCTCAACTTGACTCTGTGAACTTCTGAAAGTCTTCCTTCATGTGAACAATCAAAGAGCACTGTTCAAACTACCATAGATGCTGATTGTTTTGCTAGGATGATTTCTTTTTTGCAAATTAGAGAGTTGGGCTGTGATTGCAAAATTTAGGAGTCATTTGTTCCCATTATGTATGTGTTATTATACGTATGTATATGCAGTGTTACGTATACAGTGTTACGTACACAGTGTTACGTATACAGTGTTACGTATACAGTGTTACGTATACAGTGTTACGTACACAGTGTTACGTATACAGTGTTGAATACAAAAGTTAGATTGTAAATGTTCTTCGACATTCAATGTTAGCAAAATTTTAAGCCCACAAAAAATCTGCATCGACGGCACTGCTCCGTGTGCGTTGTACTGTGTGGTGTGGGGGGGGGGGGGGGAGGGGGGGATATGCATTGTGGCATTCCTTGTGCATTATGGGATCAAATTAAATTGTTAGAATTTTTAATTCGACCCCTTACATAATGTACAAACTATCTACAGTGTTTTATGTTTTGTATGCAATCAGTGCCTTGTATTTCTCAGTTGAATCTATATTGAACAGTATCTATTTTTGCATGTACTATTATTAAGAATCTCTGTATTACTTCATTTTTGTACAAATTCTTCACTGGGTGCCTTGTGAAGTAGCCACTGGCTAAAGGCTTCCCCAGTTTAAATAAGTTACCTGACCTGACCTGACCTTATGTTCCACTCTCCACATGTGTGTGTGTGTGTGTGTTTGCACAGAGAACTGACAATGAACTGAATTGCCAGTTCGGCGAGACCTTACTGATTGAGAGACGGAAAGTGGGGGTTTGTTGCTTCAACGGTGGAGACTACAGTAGGACAGTCAACAGTACACCCTGTGCTTGTACAGCTGACGATTTTGAGTGGTGAGGAATAACTCTGTATATGATATATGCAAATGAATTCACGCACACACACACACACACACACACACACACACACGCATGCACGCACGTACGCACGCACACACGCACACACACACACACGCACGCACACACACACACACACACACACACACACACACACACACACACTTGACTTGTAACTTGTAATATCACACAGCCTGCAGTGCTGGCCATTGTGGCCCTGCTGTTGGTCCCCAAAGGGTCCAATGGGGGCGAGCCACCATACATCTGTGAGGGAGAGACCCACT
>CAUJGJ010000277.1:913400-915900 GCA_963170055.1 Halisarca cf. caerulea | reverse complement strand
AATCAGATGTGACTGTAAGAGGAGCATATAATACAGCTTCTAAGGCCGCAGCTCTCCCAGGTGTATGGTAAACAAACTACAAGGCATGTGAAAAGCACTACCAATTCGTAACCTGCTTGGAATAATATGTACATACGTACATCAATCAGTTTAGATTGTGTACATGTATCTCCAGTTTGTCACATTTTCCAGCTAGTACACAGAATGACTATCAGTATGGTATGCAAATTTGCTCTCGTAAGCAGGGAGGATTCTAAAATGAGGCTCTTGTTGTGTATATCGCTGATATCAGCAGATGTATGCCCATCTTCCAGTGGCTTAGCTTGCAGGTTCCTCCCAAAACTACCAAGAATGTACTGTACGTACATGAACCAACAACTGCAGTATCATACCTTTTCTCCGCTGTGACTGGGGTTGGTTCTCTTGTACTTGCTTTACTTGCCCGGTGACTACTTCTGGTTCCTCGTTTGCTTCCCTGTACCTTTGAGCTTGCTGTACTTGGCTTTGAGGGAGGCTGAGACGATGCACCACCCTTGGGATTCTCATCTAACTCATGTAATCGTGCTTCCAGTATCTTAGTCTGCTGAGTGTAAGAGAGCCCAGGCTCCAGAAGGTGAGCACCTGGTATGTGTCCCGAGTACCCTGATGGATAGTGGCGGGTGGCGCGGTTAGGAGAGGCTTGAACCTCTGTATCCTTTGTACCCTTCTTTGATCCTGACAACCGTGCCTTTTGCTGTGAGTAGCTTTGGCCAGGCTCCAAAAGTATCATTCCTGGGATATGTCCTGAGTAGCCCGATGGCACTGTCGTGAAAAAATCCGATTGCCCCATATGAGTGGTATTCTTATCTCTTGTTCGTGGATTTTCTGATGTTGAGGAACGACTAAATGTATTGCTAGGGGTCATCTGGTGCTGCACAGCTTTGGTGACAGTTCGGTAAGATAGTCCTGGCTCTAGATGCAAGGCTCCAGGTAAGTGACCTGTGTAACCGCAGGGCCTCTTGAGGTAAGATGGATCGTGTGCAGGTGAGGTGGCCTTTGTCACACTTTCCTCTGGATTCCAAGAGCCATTTTGCAGAATGGACGTTTGCTCTCCAAATGTCAATCCAGGCCCAATGGTGAGCTGCCCTGGGATGTGACCCATGTACCCTGCTGGAGGAGACATGTGCTGAGAGGAAGGCTGCTTCATAATGCCACCCTTTGGTGTGTTGTAACTCGGTTGCGACTGAACCACAGTTGACATTGGGGATTGTGTTGCCTTTGAGTCACTTTGTGATTTTGAAGTTTTCTGTTCTTTTACCACATGGTGTGAAGATGGCTGTACTTTTTGGTTCTTTGAAGTCAAGCTTTTCGATTTTTGACTTTTAGACTGTCTTGCCTCTTTTGCAAAGAAAGATTTGGGAGACAATATCTCCAAAGGTTCTGTAATCTGTACTGTGTGGAGTGGTTTGTCATATTGATCAGCCTTGTCCAGAAACTGTCCAGTCTGTTGTACATAAGTGAGTCCAGCGTCCATGGACACCATTCCTGGTACATGCCCAGTGTATCCTGGCATCAGATAGTAGCGATTGGAGGATACATTGGGTTTGTGACCTACAGTAAAACAGTCACACAACACGAGTGAGTAAATGGTTTCTGTCAGTCTGCTATTTTAGTATGAGTTATCATGAGAACAGCTAGAGTCCCCTGAAGTAAACTAGTTTATCTCTCCAAAGATGAAGAGTTGCCAATGTTCAATATGCTGTTTTCTAGCCACTAATCTGCATAGCACTGGACAGTCAGTTTTGCTATGCTAGCCTGCCTTTGTGCTGCTAGTCCATGCAAGTACATACTAGGTCATTCTCAAGTGATGATTTCAATACCTTCGAAATTAGTTGTAGATACTATTCCTCCATTTTTCTATGAAGCCATACAAGAGATATACATTATTGCATCACAAAAAATGGAGGTAAGAGTCAGTTATGCTAGACTACTGTTAAATAGTGTTCAAATGAGGCTTTGCATGTACAGTTTCTCCTGTTCCGTCTAGGTCCCGTGATAACATCATGTGAGACGGAGAGGAGGAATATAGCCAGACAGACTGTGTGATGCATAAAACAGGCATAATGTGGCCCTCTTACACTACTGATAGGAGCAGTTGATACCCAGGTTGATTGTGAATGACTGTACTGAATAAACATAAATCCCACTAGAGTAATGTGAAATCAACAACTGACGAAGATCTACAGAATCAAAACATCTTGCACATTCAATGATTTCCCTGCTGTGATCTGCTCCTATATTTCACTCCCAAACATAAATCTCAGTGGAGTAATGTGCTGTAATCATTTCTTCCTCGTAGCCCAAAGCCTTACTCGCTCAAAACCTGCAAAGGTCTCATCTGCCCAGTTTTACTTACAGAAAAAAAAACATTACAATTTGCCTAATTTGTACGTACTGATTACATCCTTCTATTCTGTATACACAGTCATTTGAATTAAGTTTATGCATCGAATTTATGTAC
>CAUJGJ010000277.1:895900-903400 GCA_963170055.1 Halisarca cf. caerulea | reverse complement strand
AGCTTCGTTTGGCTAACTGCTCTGCGTTCCACTCTGCCAATGCCTGCCATGCTGATGTGCTGTTGGGTTTGTGTGTCTGGTCAGACGTGGCAGGAGAGTGCCAACCCTCTTCATTCTCTCGCTCCCCCTGTCCCAGTGAGTAGTGCATGCAGGCATGGGTAGATACGCATGTACATATTTGCATAAAGTATGTAGCAATGTATGGGAACAGCACATGTACATGTACGTGTATGGGTATGACGCATGTACATGTACATGTATGGGTATGGCACATGTACATGTACATGTATGGGTATGGCACATGTACATGTACATGTATGGGTATGACGCATGTACATGTATGGGTATAGCGCATGTACATGTACATGTATGGGTATGGCACATGTACATGTACATGTATGGGTATGGTGCATGTACGTGTACATGTATGAGTATGGCGCATGTACATGTATGGGTATGGCGCATGTACATGTATGGGTATGGCGCATGTACATGTATGGGTATATGTAAACATAAATACATACGTAGATTGGTCAGAAAATGTACCATTTCTGTTGAACATCTGCTTTAGAAGGAGAGCTCACTGTTTTTCCTCATCCCTCCCCTCCAGGCCTGACAGATCCGTGTACTGTTAACAAGAGTTGTGAGTCATGTGCCAGTGAAGATGGGTGCCAATGGACAACTGCGTCCACATGTGTCTCCTACAATGCCACACTGAACGGAACCTCTACGTCCTTGTCAGGTGTGCGCACTGTTGATGGGTGCAAGGCACTATCTGACCGGTGCTCCAGGTACACCACGTGTGGTGACTGTGAGGCAGCCGGATGTTGGTATTCTGCCTCCTCCTGCTCCTCAACTCCACGTAACAGTGAGTGCACATACGTACGTATGTATAACATGTGTACTACCAGTACACACTACTCACTCTGTCCCTACCTCATGTACAGTACACAGACTAGTACACACTACTCACTCTGTCCCCACCTCATGTACAGTACACAGACTAGTACACACTACTCACTCTGTCCCTACCTCATGTACAGTACACAGACCAGTACACACTCCTCACTCTGTGCCTACCTCATGTACAGTACACAGACTAGTACACACTCCTCAATCTTTCCCTACCTCACAGCTACTTCAGCATGTTCACTGAACAACTGTTTTTCGAAGAAAACCTGTAACTCCTGTTCGAATGGTTGTCTATGGTGTCCCTCACTGAAGCGCTGTACTCCTTCAATACAACAGTCCGTTGATGTGAATTACCCCTCCAGTTACCCCTTTGGACAGTGTCTGGGATGGGCAGGAAGCTGTCCAGGTAATGCACTTACGTTAGTATGTTCATTGAAATGTATCCACTGTATGTCCGTAGATGCAAAGCCACATCTGTTCATATACGTATGTACTTAGAATGTAAACAATTTCAATCATGTGTGATCAAAACTGCCACACTTCGATTTTGTCGCAACAGAGTCACCAGATTTACAACTTGCCAAAGTTTCCTTCTGTACAGTCTTATACTATGAGTCCCATTGTCTCCTTCCCTTTGATCCATTCAGTGGACGACTGCAGTGGTCACATGACTTGTGCAGACTGTACCGCAGACCCTCTTTGTGGTTGGTGTGACGACGAGCGACAGACTGGCTTGGGTGTGTGCACTCAGGGAGGATTTAACCGACCCCAGAACTCCTCGCAGTGCGACGCTGACCTCTGGCACTTCAACACTTGCCCCAGTGAGCACTGATGTGTGTACTTCTTGTGCACTTCAGCCACACGCATGTTACGTACATGTATGCACATGTACGTGCATACATACGTATGCTTCTGGCACTCACATGTATGTATCTAGACATACACGTACATACACACTGTATCATGCTTCCTTGACCTGGGCTACATCAAGTTAGCAGGGCTACATCAGGGTAGCAGGGCTACATCAGGGTAGCAGGGCTACATCAAGTTAGCAGGGCTACATTGTGGATGTAATCCTGCAGTAGTCTTCGATCCACCTATGGATACGTACTACCCAACTCTCACCCCCACTCCGTGACACATATTATGTACGTACATACACACCTATGATACGTACAGTAGGTGTACGTGACTGTTTTGGAAACCTTTTGTTTGTTTTGTCAACTGCAGCCTGTCAGTGTAATGGACACAGCAGCTGTGCTAACAGCTCCTCAGAATGTCTCAATTGTACCAATGACACTACTGGTGGGTGTCCGAGTGGATTTGTACCCCTTTGATGTGATTACAGGGTTATCCCCTTTTGCATTATGTACTTATAGGCGATAACTGTCAGTATTGTGTAGAGGGATTGTATGGCAATCCAGTGAATAATCAGAGTGTATGTCAAGGTATGGTGTGTGTGTGTGTGTGTGTGTGTGTGTGTGTGTGTCTGTGTGTCTGTGTGTGTGCGTGTGTGTGTGTTTGTGTGTGTGTGTGTGTGTGTGTGTGTGTGTGTGTGTGTGTGTGTGTATGTTTGTGTGTGTGTGTGTGTGTGTGTGTGTGTGTTGTGTGTGTGTGTGTGTGTGTGTGTGTGTGTGTGTGTGTGTGTGTGTGTGTGTGTGTGTGTGTGTGTGTGTGTGTGTGTGTGTGTGTGTGTGTGTGTGTGTGTGTGTGTGTGTGTGTGTGTGTGTGTGTGTGTGTGTGTGTGTGTGTGTGTGTGTGTGTGTGTGTGTAAATTGGTACTATCATGTCTGACCAAACATATTGTATGTAGGTACTGTGCATATGTATTAACCCTTCATACATGTGTACGTAGATTGCTTCTGTAATGGATTTGCTGACACTTGCAACAACAGAACAGGAGACTGTCCTTGCAACGAAACTGGCATCATTGGAACACACTGTGAGAGGTTAGTAGTAGTTTACGTACGTGCGTATACATCATACCTCTGTGTCTACAAAAGGTGCAGTTGTTATGCACTTATTATACATGTGTGTGTGTGTGTGTGTGTGTGTGTGTGTGTGTGTGTGTGTGTGTGTGTGTGTGTGCAGTGTCATGTGTGTGTTTGTGTGTGTGTGTGTGTGTGTGTGTGTGTGTGTGTGTGTGTGTGTGTGTGTGCAGTGTCATGTGTGTGTTTGTGTGTGTGTGTGTGTGTGTGTGTGTGTGTGTGTGTGTGTGTGTGTGTAATATTGTGTATGCACTGTCCTCCAAAAGTAAGTTACCAGTTACATAATTGGAGAAATTGGCAGCTTGGAACATAAGTAAAAATGTACCTCTAAATCAGTGAAATAAAGAGCTACCAGTGAAACAATGTATCTTACCTTTACAAGAACCACTGGTTTGTCACAGATTCTTTCAAATAATTTTGGATTCAAATTTACCCAAAAGCGATAATGATTTCTTCCAGCTGTATGACTCACGCTGTTTGCGAATATTATATCGATTCTTTTTCATTTTTTCAAGATGCACAATCTTCACAAAGGCAAAGAGGTATCACATAAGGTCATGAAGTTTACAGCTCTAGTAATACTTCGCAAACACAAAGTCTTAAACTTGTCTGCGAATGATCTTTCTGCTGAATAGTACGCGTCAGATGTTCTCTGCATTCTTAGGACTCAAGCTACTGCTTTGCTTTTCCACAAATTTGAGTAAATAAAGCCTAAAATGTAGCAGAAAGGACATTTTAGGTTAAATCTAAGTAAAATCCCACGGAAGAGCAAGACAAAGTAGAGAATGAAGCAAGATAACACAACCATGCCAAAACGCTAAAATTCAGTTACTGTTCCATGGCTGACAAAAGTGCCAAGGTGATCTGATCTTAGTCTTTTCTCCCCCTTCCCCCCTAGGCAAGGCTACACCTTAAATTCAATAAACAAATTGGTACTCGCTTCTATTGGCTCCTTTCTTTTGTAGGGCAGTGTATTGTATGTACGTACATATGTATATACGTATGTAGAAGCTAAAATGCATGCCTCGACAGTCTTCAAGGGAATTTATATATATGTATGTACTAGCCCCACCAATCAACCATAGAATGGACAGTCCCAATTTATGGTAGATTAGAAAGGTTTCGCTTTAGTAAAACTGCTACTGATGACTGTATTGTATGTGTGTGTGGTTGCAGATGTGATCCTTGACTGTGTGTTGTGTGTGTGATTGCAGGTGTGATCCCTGACTGTGTATTGTGTGTGTGGTTGCAGGTGCGATCCTTGACTGTGTGTTGTGTGTGTGATTGCAGGTGTGATCCTTCGTATGATGGAACAAATCCACTGGAAGAATATTGTGCCTGTAAGGTTTTGATTTCTGTGTATATGTATGTATGTACATACATACTTATGCTTGCTCAGTCATATGTACGTGATTATGTGTATGCACACACACACACAGGCACATCCACGCATGCATGCACGTACACATACACACACACACACACACACACACACACACACACACACACATACACATGCACACCACACATGGAGTTCACATCATTTGCTGTCTGTTGTGTAGTGTCAATTCTGCTCAGAGCACAAGGTGCCACAGTTGCCCAGATCCGCCGCATCACTCACAGCGCATCCTACTTTGTGATTGTCCCACTGCTGGTGAGTGTGAGACTGAGCTGTTCTGGTGTTATTTGCGAGTGTAGTGATAGTGCTGTGTATGCCACTGTTATTGCTGTGTGTGTCAATGGTGATGGTACTGTGTGTGTCAATGGTGATGGTGCTGTGTGTGTCAATGGTGATGGTCCTGTGTGTGTCAATGGTGATGGTACTGTGTGTGTCAATGGTGATGGTGCTGTGTGTGTCAATGGTGATGGTACTGTGTGTGTCAATGGTGATGGTGCTGTGTGTGTCAATGGTGATGGTACTGTGTGTGTCAATGGTGATGGTGCTGTGTGTGTCAATGGTGATGGTGCTGTGTGTGTCAATGGTGATGGTACTGTGTGTGTCAATGGTGATGGTGCTGTGTGTGTCAATGGTGATGGTACTGTGTGTGCCAATAGTGATGGTATATGTACGTATGTGCCAATAGTGATGGTACTGTGTGCCGCTGGTGCTGTGTGCCAATGGTACCACTGTCGTGTCCCATCACAGGATTTGGATGTCACAATGGACGTGAGAATACTAAACCCAGACGTGAACACTTCCTTGCAGTACAGGTTGCTTCATGGATCTGGTGAGTGTGTGGGTGGATCTTGTGTGGGTGCTCCTTGTGAGTGTGTGCATATTCCTTGTGAGTGTGTGGGTGCTCCTTGTGAGTGTGTGGGTGCTCCTTGTGAGTGTGTGGGTGCTCCTTGTGTGTGTGTGGGTGCTCCTTGTGAGTGTGTGGGTGCTCCTTGTGAGTTTATGGGTGCTCCTTGTGAGTGTGTACATATTATGTACATGTGATAAATTGTGAGGACTGATCTGTCTGTGTACGTATTTGTATTATTTTGTAACACTGAAGCACCTACCTGCCTAAGTAGGGAGCCTCCTGTGATGATTGCAGCATACTTCATTGTTTTACATCATAACTTCATGTGATTTCATCATAGCTTCATGTGATTTCATCATAGCTTCATGTGATTGCATCATAGCTTCATGTGATTGCATCATAGCTTCATGTGATTTCATCATAGCTTCATGTGATTTCATCATGTTATATATGATTGCATCATAATTCTTCTGATAGCAACATTGTTGGTATGTGACTACCTACCCACCTACCTGTCTCAACTGCAGTGCAAGGAGGATTGCTCAACCGCTCCTCCTCACCTTTTCAAGTTACTGCTGAAGTGAGGGGGGTTTCCAATCCACGTATCAACTATGACATCACACAAGGGGAGTTTGGTAATGGTGACACCGCCTTGCTTTTTGAAGTGCTGAAACTTGGAAGAGATTTTAACTTATCGGTGTGTGTGTGTGTGTGTGTGTGTGTGTGTGTGTGTGTGTGTGTGTGTGTGCATGTGTACGTGCATGTGTATGTTTGCATATCATGTGCTTTTATCCCAATTGCAGCTTTCATTCACTTTAAAAGCAAAGGATGACGAACTCTTGATTGCGTTTCTCGTGTTTACAGGAACATTTGTTATGTGAGTGCCCGTGAGCTCTTGTATGCATGCACACCAATACAGCCTCATCACAAGTATCCATGTTTGTTTATGCACGTGTACATACATACAGTGTGTACGTATGTAGTGTGTATAGATACATACATGCCACACACACACACATACACACACACGTACACACACACACACACACACACACACACACACACACACACACACACACACACACAAACATACACACACACATGCACGCACACATGCATACACACACACACACACACACACACACACACACACACACACACATACACACGCACACGCACGCATGCATGCACGCACACACACAAACACACACATACACACACACACGCATGCATGCACGCACACACACAAACACACACATACACATACACACACACACACACACACACACACACACACACACACACACACACACACACACACACAGTCTTCACCCGTACTCCTCCCCACTCAGTTGCTTGACTGTGATGCTTGCAGTGTTGGGTGTATTCTGGTATGGATTCAGATTCTACGACAGACAGAGGAGAATAAGGGTTCGCTAACCATTCCCCATTTTTGTTTGTCTGAGCTGTTGTAGGTGACTACATGTTGACTGGTGTTTATGTACTTGTGTGTGTCTGTGTCTTTTGGCTGCAGCGACATCGTCGTGAGATGAGACGGAGAGTTGCTCGGCCTTTTGCCACCGTGAAGGCTTTGGTACATGAGAAAAACGGCTTAGAACAGCAGGTGTGTGTGTGTGTGTGTGTGTGTGTGTTTGTGTGTGTGTGTGTGTGTGTGTGTTTGTGTGTGTGTGTGTGTGTGTGTGTGTGTGTGTGTGTGTGTGTGTGTGTGTGTGTGTGTGTGTGTGTGTGTGTGTGTGTGTGTTACTATATTTTGTGTAGGTTATTCTCAAATACTTATACCATGTTGCTAAATCTCCCTTTGTTACCATAGCAACAAGTTGGTTACATTGGGGTAGAGCCCCTGGAGCATGCCAAAGCAGCTGTCGTATCTGTTGTTGTCCAGTTGCCATGCAACCCAGAGACAGGTAGACCGAGGAAGGACCAAACAGGGATCTGCTTTGGCAGTGCTCTGGTGAAGATTAAGCCCAAACAACCTCAGTCTACTGTACCGAAAAAGAAAGGTTTATTCAAGCGAAAGAAAAAGATTACCATTCAACAGACTAACAGAGGGTCCACCCTTCAGAGAGAGACAACCACAACTTTATAACTACCTCCTCTTTCTTTCTCCTGTATATACTTGTGTTTGTGTCAGTTGATCACAAAACAACTTAATATTTCCCAAACTTTTACCCTGTATGCTTGCAGCTCGAGGTTGTGTGTGGGTGTGGGTGTGCACCCTGCCCTCACTTTAATATTGTTACATTCAACTTTCTTGAACTGTATTGAAAATTGTATACATTCAAATGAAATTAAATGGTCTGACAATTGCATTTAACAATTAATGGCATGATGCT
>CAUJGJ010000277.1:880900-883400 GCA_963170055.1 Halisarca cf. caerulea | reverse complement strand
AGAGATGAACCGAATGGACCAAGAGGAACTGTTTGAAAGACCATCTAGGGATACCTGTACAGGTGTGTGTGTGTGTGTGTGTGTGTGTGTGTGTGTGTGTGTGTGTGTGTGTGTGTGTGTGTGTGTGTGTTTGGCTGCTGTACCATCTGCTACTAATCCCCCCACCCCCGCAGGGCTTAGAAATGCAGACTACACTAAACTGGAGGATGATGGCATCATAGCCCCTGGGATCCGGGTCAGTGGAGCAGACGTTATCATTGGGAAGACAGTCACCTTGCCAGAGGAAGATGATGTAAGGCTGTAGGAGCTGTGCCTTCCTTCACTGCGGGGGGTGTTTGTTGCTGTGATGTTTACTGTGTTGTTTTCTGTTGATGTTTACTACTATTTTGTTTGTTGTGTGTGTAGAGTGCTCGTTTTTATTTGCTAGTTTGTATATTGGTTGTGTTTATTCAAATATTTGTTGGTGTATGTAACGCGTTTGTTTGTGTAAAATTGTTGTTTATTGGGATATTTGTTGAATGTGAGTTCTGTTTGACCTGGCTAGCTTGAAGGAGGTCCGAAGAGGTACACAAAGAAAGACGCAAGCACGTTCTTGAGGAGCAGTGAAACGGGCATTATTGATCAGGTAATGTAGACAGCATCCGTCAGGGGCCACGCCCACTGATGACTCCACCCACTAGAGCCACACCCTCTGTGACTCCACGGACTAGAACCACACCCACTAATTACCCACCCACTAGAGCCACACCCACTATTAAACCACCCACTAGAGCCACACCCACTGATGAACTGCCCACCAGAACTCCATGTTTGTATTACATTCACCTGCCCCTCCCCCTCCCTGGCAGGTAATGATGTCAGTGAACCAGGAGGGATACAAGTTTTGTAAGATAAAAGTGCGCTCAGTTAGAACTCCTCAGATCGGGGACAAGTTTGCCAGTCGACATGGTCAGAAGGGAACGTGTGGAATCACGTACCGACAAGAGGTGTGTTGGGACAGGGAGAGGTGAGGGTGTGATTGAGGGGGAGGTGGGTGTGTGAGAGGAGGGGGAGAGGGGCTGTGACGGGAGGGAGGGAGAGGTGGAAGACTTGTAAGAAATATATTGGTAGGTTTCTACTCTGTTATATAAGAATACACACACATCCGCACACACGCACACATGCACACACACACACACACACACACACACACACACACACACACACACACACACACACACACACATACACATGCATACAAACACACACACATACACACACACACAAACACACACACACACGGACACACCACACACACACACACACACACACACACACACACACACACACACACACACACACACACAGTCCTATATATGTTTCCATACTTGTAGGACATGCCCTTTACGTGTGAGGGAATTACTCCAGACCTCATCATCAATCCTCATGCCATTCCCTCTCGTATGACAATCGGACATTTGATCGAGTGTTTGCAAGGAAAGGTATGTCACACACACACACACACACACACACACACACACACACACACACACACGCGCGCACACACGCACACACGCACACCACACGCACACACACACACACACACACACACACACACACACCACACACACACACACACACACCACACACACACACACACACACACACACACACAGACACACACCACACACGCAGACACACACACAGACAGACACACACACACATGAACACACACCACACACGCAGACACACAGACACACAGACACACATACACACACACACACACACACACACACACACACACACACATGTACATACACACAGAACCTGTGGTTTGTTGTAGATGCTGTCCCCCTACATACGTACGTACATACTGTGTGTACAGTACTGCACTTGATGTTGTGTGTACTCTCCTCTGCTCAACAGGTGTCAGCGAACAAGGGGGAGATCGGAGATGCTACTCCTTTCAATGATGCTGTTAATGTACAGAAGATATCTGAACTGCTACACGAGTACGGTTACCATCTCCGTGGAAATGAGGTATGGGAATCCCCCTTTTGTAGTCGCATCTACAACTTGATGAGTTAACGTTTAGGACTTTCTGGACTTGTTTGTGCAGCCAAGCTTTCACCCTCCCTTGCTCCACCCTAACCCTCCCTCACTCTACCCTTGTCTTCACATCACCTCTGCCCTCCCTCACTCCACATTCATGCTTACACACTTCACCTCCACACTCACCTGTTTACCTCCACCTTCACCTGTTCACCTCCACCCTCACACACTTCACCTCCACACTCACCTGTTTACCTCCACCTTCACCTGTTCACCTCCACCCTCACACACTTTACCTCCACACTCACCTGTTCACCTCCACCCTCACACACTTCACCTCCACCCTCACCTGTTCACCTCCACCCTCACACACTTCACCTCCACCCTCACCTGTTCACCTCCACCCTCACATACTTCACCTCCACCCTCACCTGTAGGTGCTGTTCAATGGATTCACTGGTCGTAAGCT
>CAUJGJ010000277.1:845900-873400 GCA_963170055.1 Halisarca cf. caerulea | reverse complement strand
ACACCCAGTATGAATTACCAATCCTATGATAAACGCAATAAAATACTGAGTATCAGAATTTGGAGCAAACACACACACTACAAACGCACCATGACCACAGCAAAAGGTGGCATATACCCTCAAGTGAAATTCTTGTATATCATATGATATATGACAGTCAATGACCACACACAACACACACACACTCACACATACACACACATACACACCCACACCCACCCACACACACACACACACACGCACACCCACATGCACACAGACACACAGACACACACAAACACACACACACAGACACAGACACACACACACACACATGCACACACACACACGCGCGCGCGCATGCACACACGCACACACACACACACACACACACACACACATACACACACAGGCTTGACCATACAAATGGTCAATTCTTACTTCTGTGAATATCTCGTAGTTACTTTCAGGTCCAGCAGAATAGCAGACCTTCTGACCCAGTGAAGAAAAGAAGAACACGATGCACGTCAGAATTAGAAGAAGAAAACCAAACAAGAACATTAGACCAACTCCTCTGGAGGGAAAGAAAGGGAGAGTCGATGAAGAACAGCATGTTTCCCCCCACTTAACATAGATACACACACGTGCATGCACTTACACACACACACACACACACACACACACACACATGCACGGTATAGCACAACTTCAAATGTATTCAATGATGAACCTCTAACTGTTATACTAAACCAATATTCACCCTCAGACTTACATCAGCAACATAACGGCTCCACAATGGGATACCCGGGATCGCTCCCATGGGACTGCGTCCTTTCTGTAGCCGGCAATACCACAGATCAGAGCAGCCACAATGACCACAGCCACAATCAGCACAAAACAACACATCACAATCACAAAACCGTATCTAAGAAGACGGAGGGGAAGGGGGGATCGGGAGGTAGAAAGTGAGGTAAACTAAAATATGTGTGCACATACACAAAATACACACACGACACATACACATGCACGTGCACAATCACAAACAAATATACATACACAAGAACACATGTATGCACACAAGTGCCCAAACACACGTGCACACACACACACACACACACACACACACACACACACACACACACACACACACATACACACACACACACACACACGCACACACACACACGCACACACACACACACACACACACACACACACACACACACACACACACACACATGCATACACACAAACACACACACACACACACACACACACACACACACACACACACGGGGCCTTACATAACTCTCTGTATGTTCTGAACGTATCCAGTGCTTGACTGAATGGTTTGCTGAGCACCAGAAATGGCGCCAGTTCCCACAGAACTGCCATTTGTTGAAATATCCAGAGCCTAATGTACATACACACATACAGAGGAAGAGATGCAGCCAATGTTAGGAGAAAAAATGCAGTATACACTATAAATGATGCATGGTTCTATGTATATTTACAGTTTCACAGATTGGAAGCCATCTGCAAAAGTTTATACCTTCGAAAATTTAGATCGGGCTCTTATGCAATGGCAAAACATGGCTGTCCATGAATATAAAAACATGAAAATTGCTGAAATCCAAGATCTGGGAAAGTTGATCCCACAAAGTTAAAGCCTGTAGTCTACGTAGTGGTTTGACTGTGCCTGACTGGATGTGATTGCTTGATCCCCACTTTTCTGCCCCAGCATGCAGTCAGGTTGGGTTGAGTTGGTAGACAACTGCTGGGCAATGATAAACTGACACTTACTGTAAGGAAAGGGCTGAGAATGGAGGCGAGGAGGGAGTCTACTTCCTGCTGAAACTCCTTGGTTATGTTAACAACACCTGGAGCAAGCAATACACATGTGTGGATGTCTCTCTCTCTCTTTATGTGTGTGTGTGTGTATGTGTGTGTGTGTGTGTGTGTGTGTGTGTGTGTGTGTGTGTGTGTATGTGTGTGTGTGTGTGTGTGTGTGTGTGTGTGTGTGTGTGTGTGTGTGTGTGTGTGTGTGTGTGTGTGTGTGTGTGTGTGTGTGTGTGTGTGTGTGTGTGTGTGTGTGTGTGTGTGTGTGTGTGTGTGTGAGTAGGACATACTCTGAACAGCTGAATCCAAGTTTTCACTTAAGCCATCAACTAAAGGAACACTGTTAAATGTCTCGTTGCTCTACAAGAAAAATGAAAATAAGAAAAGCATAAATTTTCAAGACAATTTCACGGAAACCAGTACAAGATGGATCTTTGGTACAAATGTAAACATGAACTCACGGTTGCTATGGCAGCATCCAACTGAGCCAATAAGCTACTTGTCATATCTCTGATCTGCACCAGGGTATTCAGCTGCATGGGATTGCGCAAGACAACAGGAGAGACTGTGTGAGTGAATAACATAACCACTTCCACAATTGCGCAACACATATGTATGTACGTACGTACATCATCCATTGGCTCTGCACCACAACTAACCGGTTCACTGATGTTGATGCTGAGCTGCAGCTGGTCCCGAACCGTTCTAATTTGCTCACATGTTGCATCCCCACTACCAGCATCACATGCAGTGGCCAACTCTGTCAAGTCGCCCCTTAGCATCTGCAGGCTACCAGCCAAAGCTGTCAACTGTGTGTCCAGCATCTGCACTTGGTCGATGGTAACATTCAGTGTTCCAACTGCACGAGATATGTCTGCATGCGTGGACAGAAGGGAGAAGGTAGGAAAGAGCTGCTTAGCACACTAAATGCATGCAAACACACAAATACACACACACACATGTACAAAACATACATACTTGTACACATACATACTTGTACACATACACATGAACACACACACACACACACACACACACACACACACACACACAAACACACACACACACACACACACACACACACACACACACACACACACAAACACACACACACACACACACACACACACACACACACACACACACACAAACACACACACACACACACACACACACACACACACACACACACACACAAACACACACACACACACACACACACACATACACACACACACCTTGGCTGGTGTTCTGAGCAGTGGCTAGAACATTGTTAAAATCTTCTGTTACATTCTCAACAAGTCTCTGTCCAACAGTAGTGAGGTTGGAATTGAGTAGATCCAAGGAACAGTTGACCACTACACTTGCTTGGTCCACTACCAACCGTAGCTCCTGGGGAGGGAGAGGGGTATTGGGAGATACACATGGTGTACATGTACAAATATATGTAACACAACCACCCGCATGTGCACACACACACACACACACACACACACACACTCCTACAAGCACACACACTTGCACTGAGCTATTGAAGTATTGCTGCATCTCAAATATGCTGTCGCTGATCTCAGAATTGAAGTTTTTGACATTGTCGTTCACCTGCTCGTTTCCCACAAGAGCAATAATGGCTCCAGCTCTATGGACACAAACAGGAAGTGTTACTGACGTAAAGTGTTAAGTAGTTACCCTATAAGTGAAAATACCACACAACAAAAGCTCAATACAAAGACAATATGACAGCATTCACTACACAGTGTGACAAATTATACCATATATGCATGTATGTACGTACCTATATGGTATATTTGTACATGTAGGGTGGGGTGTAAGCATCACCCTTCGCTCCCCTGTGGGGTGGGGTGGAGCTGTTTTTACACCTGACCTTGCACCCTGAGGTGAATAGCTCTTTCCAAACGCTTAGAAATCCTCACAAATTCTTCATCTAATTCTAATTCAGATTAATCTCAACAAATATTTTGTAACCTAGAATAAAACAACGAAGCCTCACAACTGTCTCCTGAGGTAAAGTAAGGCTTTTTGACAAGCTGTGAGGTACGTATGAGTGATTCCTAGTTCATTTTCAGTCTGAGATTACAAGCAAAATAGCAACTCTGTAGCTTTTAATAGACATTTACACACAACACCAATGTAAAACTATTGCTTGAAAATGCACACACACACACACACACACACACACACACACACACACACACACACACACACACACACACATACGCGCACACACACACACACACACACACACACACACACACACACACACACACACACACACACACACACATACGCACACACACACACACACACACACACACACACACACAATTACATACACTAAGAGAACAAGGAATATGACCAAGAAAATCCCCAAAATGAGCTTGATGATTCCTTCATGGTTCTTCTTGTCCATTCGCTTACTCCCTCCGCAGTTGTTACAGCAACGGCAACAGCAGAAGACAAAACCAGTTATCCCAAAGATTATGGCAAACAAAGCTCCAAGAAGTGTTACTACCAGCATGGGTGCCCACCATGCACCATACTGCGAGTGTGTGTGTGTGTGTGTGTGTGTGTGTGTGTGTGTGTGTGTGTGTGTGTGTGTGTGTATTTGTGCACGTATGCGAGAGAGTAAAGAACAAACATCAATTTGTCACCAAAGCCAAACATTCTGCAGGAATCACACACAATGTTAGTAGGCAATACGAAAGTCATTTCTCTTCAATGCAACCATGCACATCCAAGTACACACCAGGCCAGGAGGAAGCTGTGTAGATACATTATACATGATTTTTATCTACCTTCCTCCCCCCCCACCTCCACCATCTGTCTTTCTCACCCTCTCTCTCTCTCTCTCACCTATGTATCTCCCTCTCCCTCCCCTCCCTTCCTCCCTCCCTCAAACTCACACTGCGAAACAAATCCAGTACTGCGTCTTGTGTAATGCCAGAACCATTAATCAGAGGAGGGATGGTCATTCTCATAAGATCTGGAGAAGATGCAGAAGGTTTAGTAATCAATGCATGAGAGTACCAGGCCATACAGCATAACTGATCCAATTTGTACAGGTCCCGTCTATTGCATGTGCCATCATGCCCTGTTGTAGGGCAAGTGTGTGTGTGTGTGTGTGTGTGTGTGTGTGTGTGTCCGCACGTGTGCGTGTGCGTGTGTGTCTGTGTCTGTGTGTGTGTGTGTGTGTGTGTGTGTGTGTGTGTGTGTGTGTGTGTGTGTGTGTGTGTGCATATGTGTGTGTGTGTGTGTGTGTGTGTGTGTGTGTGTGTGTGTGTGTGTGTGTGTGTGTGTGTGTGTAATTTACAGCAATATCTACAGTATGGTCTCGAGCTATGGTTTAAATATTCTGCTTGTGGACTATGTAAAGTTGTGACTGCTCATGGTCAGAGTGACCTCTAGGGAACTACCATGCTGCCAAGCATAGGTCAGACGTGCGAATATCATGAGTCTCTGACCCGACTGACCATATAACCGGTTACAGTACACGCTGCATGTTCGTTAATACAGAGCACTCGTTTCAAACCTGTTGGTAGGCCTTTGGCTCCAGTAGCGTCTACAAATGCTTTCGGTACGGTTGCCCATCCTTGAAGGCCATTTTCAAGGATGGTTAGAGGGCGGTCGTCCTCCTCGTTAGTCTGAGAAGGTAATTGAGCGAAGACAAGACAGGTCTCGTTTCCTTGTCCTTCCGTGGGAGGTACACTGTTGAGTGTCAGTGCTACGAATAACAGTAGTATCTTCATCACTGCCAGTTCGGTTGATGGGAACGAATTGGTGTGAACAAAGCGCAACAAATCCTTTAGTCGACTACCTAGTTAGCGACATACGCACATACGCAATCCAGGATACTGCGCCCAAAAATGGCTGCGGATATCTGGTCAACAGTAAACACAATCAACGCGTGTATAGCAATGTATATACACTGTATGGTCTATATGTAGCTGTGAGGTGCATTGTACAAACTTTGGTTGGTTTCTGCATGATCTTTAACATTTAGCAGCGAAATGAAAATGGTAATCAACAGAAATATGGTCTGATTCTGTACAATACAAATCACACCAAGCAATTGCAAAGTGTGTGTGTGTGTGTGTGTGTGTGTGTGTGTGTGTGTGTGTGTGTGTGTATGTGTGTGTGCGTGTGTGTGTGTGTGTGCACGCACATGTACATGCATGTGTGTGCATGCATATGCATGCATGCCACATACATGTATTAACACTGCATGCACACACATTCTGTATAATGTCTCATATATGACTGTATATACGACTTCCCCTGTACAGGAAACTAAACGGAGCTGGTTGGTCATATCAGGCCTGGCTACTCATGTACCTTCCACGTACACAAGTGTGACAGTATTATCACGGTGAAGTCTGGAGTAGTCAAATCACTAGGGACAGCAAAATAAATTCCACTTATCAGAAATTCTACTTAACAGAGTTTGTTTTTCTTAGTATTGAAAGGGCAGGGACAAACAAACTCAACTTATCCGGAACTTCCAGTTAAGCACGTTCAACTTAAGTGGCATTCACTGTATGTGAGTCTGCAGAGTTACCCATTGTGCAATGATCAGTTATGCAAACTACAGTATCAGTCTGAGTAGCATGATATTCATGTGAGGGGGATTCCCTTACAATTTACATAAATTAAGTTCACGCATAAGTTTTGCTTGCATTATGGCATAACATACAACTGGACAAATAGGATCAAACACAAAGATCACAATCACTAATGCAATACACGTATATATAAAGTTCATTGGGTACATTTGCAAGTGTCCACGTGATACACATGAAGGTGTGCACATGACAATACCATACTTCGTAACATATGAAAGACTCTATAGTAATAATTTATACCAATTGTATCTACATACAAACACAATAAAACACAGCCAGTGAAAGAACAAGTAGACAAGCTGTGATTGTCATCTACACTAACAACGTTACCCGTTAACACAGACACAAATACATTCACTCTGCCACCGTCGGTTGCTGAACTGCGGAGGATGTCATGTTTGGAAGGCCAGGTCTCAAACCTCCCACGTCTGGCATCATGGACTGTGTCATTGACGTTGGTGACAGGATCAGCGATCCAGGAGTAATCGGTGTTGTGGGTGTAACTGGTGGGTTAGGAGTTGTTGGTGTTGTTGGAGCACTGGATGAACCAGATCCTGGTCTTTTCCAAGCTGTCCTTCGGCATTTTGTTCTTCTGTTCTGAAACCAAATTTTAATCTGATTTTCTGTCAATGAAAGACGATCAGCCAAGACATGCCTATCACTGGTTGAGAGGTATTGGGACTGGTTGAATGCCTTCTCAAGTTCTTCAACTTGGCACCCACTGAATGTCACTCTACCTCTTTTCCCCATATTTTTCCTATCAGCAGCAGCCCTTTCAATATCTGAGACTTTTGGCAGGCCAGGCTCACCTTCGGGCAGAGGCTGCAAAGATGTGTTTAACCCTGTCTTCTCCGAGGGTGACTTAGCTCCAGGGTCTTCACTTGATTTATACTGGTTTTGTACTATCTGCCCTGTTGACTGACTCTGCTGTGGTCTTGATGGGTCAAATACTGGGTAAAAATGGCAAAAAACGGATGGAAACAGTCTATCAAAACTAAACGGTGACCCACTATGGCCAAATCTATGAATATGGATATAAGGTCAATGGAATTCATAAGGGACAAAATAAATTACCTTCAGAAGTGGTTGTAGGCCCCCCTTCGTTTATTGGAAAGTTCGAAGGTATACAAAGTAGAAATAACGGCAAATTATTAGACGAAGTAGACGTAGTTGTAGTCGTTTGTTGACTTTCAACGGTCGTTCCGTCCATGATTTATTGAGGTTAGTGTGTGGGCAGGGACTTGGCGGGAATGATCAGTCACGTGATATGCGTCACGGAACGACACAAAACATGTCCACCAAAGCATGCTTACTTTTGGGGGAGACTGGACTCTACCGCAAAACTGTTACTACCACACAACATTATCACATCTTACCTATAGGATTAGTATACACTTGATCTGAACCAAAAGTCTGTCCATCTTTACGTCTATACGAGTTAGCATCCTGCAAACCATTTCGATTTTCCTGGAAATAAATAGTGGCTCCGGTGGGAGATTTCTCCTGAAAACCTGGTGTTTTTGCAACTTCACCGGGTAGATGCCCCTGTCCTTGTGAAAGAATGTCCTGTATTCTGTAAAGAGTGCTTTGCTGAGCGTCTTGTCCCTGGGGCGGTGCTAAAATAATTCTCTGTGCCTGTGATGGATCGGAGTTGTTTGTAGAAGAAACGTTCCAGAGCTCATAAGGCGGCCAGTTGTTAGAGGGAGCACCATACGGAGCACCCGGTCTGGGTCCTGGAAACTGAAGCCACTGAGTTCGCGGTACCAGCCCTTGTGCAGGTGGGTTGGTGTAGTCAATGTTCTGGTAGCGAATGCCATCTGAAGTAGAAGCAGACTGCGAAAAGGACGTTCCTGGTGTCGGATAAACCTGCATCATTGAAATGAACTCGATCAAAAGCTCTTCAAGAAATCTTCCGCACGCGTCTTGATATATAAGACTGCAAAATATGGGTATCAACTGTGATTGGCGGGCTTCGCGTTTTGCGGGAATCGAATTTTAAATTGGTCGGGATAAATCAGATCCAGCGAGCTACCAGTAAGGGACTGATCCTTCGAAATCAGTAACCTCGCTCTTCGAAGACACGTACGGGCAGCCAAAGGGGCGTCAATCTCGGCAGCTGCAAAGTGAGGTCACCGGATCGCGATAGAAACACCCCTTTTGCTGGACGCCTACGCATAATTAACTCTCACAAAGTCGTTAATTTGCATGCATGCAACCTGCAAGCCGGCCTAGACACAAGCGAAAATGTAGTTCCTTTCGTATAAAAGTTGAACGCTTCAGCTTCACAGTTTGTGCGAAGAGAGATAAAAATTAGATAAACACACAAAAACTACAGAACAAGTTGACATTGAAACCTTTCAAAGACTTGAGCGTCATTTGAAGGCTGTCTAAAACAACACACATGCACAAACATGCACACAAGCAAAGGTTGAACAAATCAGAAACATACACAAACTGATGTTATCATGCTGTTAAATAACTACTATTACTTAAATCTTCCATTTATTGTACAATAAAAATTAAATATGAGTTTAATGGACTAAAACCAACACAACTAATGATGACTCTCTTCACCCTAACGGTTGGAAACTGTTGCTTCTTGCAAGTCAAACAGCAAGTAGACAGGCTGTAAAGAGACCATACAATATCCATAATACACTTTTGTATGTCTTTTTAGGAGACACAGCAAATTAAAAGTGGTTTAGAACCTCAAATAGTATTCATTATGCAACAAACACAACTATGAATTCAATAATGCTGGCAGGTGTGTGTGTGTGTGTGTGTGTGTGTGTGTGTGTGTGTGTGTGTGTGTGTGTGTATGTGTGTGTGTGTGTATGCGTGCATGCACAGGTATAAACATGTTAATGAAAAGTGGACATTCCAGTCAAGTTACAACAAGTGCAAAGGAAGACCAGCCATGTGTCACACAATCAACACGGTGGCTATCAAATAGATGTGGCAGTACCATCCACACACACACACACACACACACACACACACACACACACACACACACACACACACACACACACACAGAGTTTATTACCTTATGATCGCCAACAGATACTTCTTTACCCATGATGGAGTACTCGGGCTCTATTGGACTCTAATCACAATTTGAGGATAACAAAATAACAGATAACACACAATAAAGGCTGCTTTGAGCTGACTGTGCACATTCATGTAAAGTGACTTGCCTCCTCAACAAACTTGAGGGCTTCAGTGTTCATGAGGATTCTGTCGCACCAAGCTGGACACCTGATGAGAAACAGAAAACAAAATTACAGCATTTCTCACAAGAGAAACAAACACAAACTAAAAAGTAAGCTAGTATCAAATGTTAATGTCATGACAAACATTGCTTCGCCTCTTTGGGTGTAAATACTCAGGAGTTTCATTGCAATGAATCCCTGGGGACACCAAACGTCTTCACTACTCCAGGCTACTAAAGTTATCTGCCCCTGCTATTGCAGCAAGCTTGTGTGACCTTTACAACTTCAGCATTTCAGCATGTCAAATCCCCAAAGAATGGAAGGAAGCGAAGATCATACTTATCCCTAAGTCAGCAAATGCTGGTGCAGATGTCGAGCAATTCAGGCCAATTTCAATTTTACCTATTGTGTCCAAGGTTTTGGAGTCCTTGATTCACTCCCAGGTTTATTCCTACATTCAAGAGGCTGGGATTCTCAATGAGGTCCAATCGGGTTTTAGACATGGATACTGTGCTCAGGATGCTCTTCTCAGGACAGTGGATGATTGGCGTTCTGGACTGGATGAAAACAAAGTGGTTGGGGTTGTGTTTGTGGACTTACGAAAAGCTTTTGATTCCATTGATCATGGATTGTTATTGAGGAAGTTGGCACAGTACGGAATTGCAGGGAGCTCATTGAAGTGGTTTGAATGTTACTTGTCTGAGAGAAGGCAACATGTGGTTGTTGGAGATGAATTTTCCAGGTGGGTAGCTGTTCGTTCGGGTGTACCTCAAGGGTCAATCTTAGGTCCTCTCCTGTTTAATATATTTGTCAATGATCTTCCTGATGTGGTACAGACAAGTAAAATAATGCTCTATGCCGATGACACAACTCTGTATTATGCTAGCAGTTGCATGAGTGAGATGAAGGAGGTCCTTACAAGGGACCTACAATGTGTTTCCTCGTGGATTGAGCAAAATCAGTTGAAATTAAACGTGAAAAAGACCCAGTGGATGTGTTTGGCTCGGAAAAACAGGAAGACAGAAGCATTGAATCTGGACGTGAAAATGAATGGTGAAGTGTTACAACAATGTGAAAAGGTTAAGTATCTTGGAGTCACAATAGATAACCATCTCTGTTGGAAAGATCACATCGAAGAAGTCAGAAAGAAATGTTTCATGGGCTTAATTCAGCTATCCAAACTGAGGAGATCACTGCCGTCTAGCTTGAAAAAGCTCTTATATCTATCCCTTGTACAGCCCCACCTGGATTACTGTTCTGTGGTGTGGGCTGATTGCACTAGCGAGCTCAAGCTTAAGCTTGACCGTATCCAGAAGTGGGGGATGAGGATCATACTCAATAGAGGCAGGTTGTCCCCATCCGAGGATATGAGGAAGACATTGGGCTGGATGACGCTATCAAACAGACGAAGAATGTTAAGAGCTAAGGTAGTTAAGAGATGTCTACTCGGAGAAGCACCATCTTATCTCAGAGAGCTAGTGAAAACTAGGAAGATGATTGGTCTGCGCTCTGGCAGGAGGGTTGATGACATCTATCTGCCTACACCCAAGACCAACTTTGGTAAATACTCATTTCTCCATCAAGCAGGTCTTGATTGGAATTCTTTGCCAAAATCAATTCAAGTTCTACACCCCAATTCTTTCAGAAATGAGATTGTTTTCTATTTCAAAAATTTCAATTAAATTTTATGTAATTTTCATTGTTAATTTATGTGTCTTTGTGTCACTACATATTATGTAATAAATCCTTCTTGCATGTCCTGTCATTAAGTTGTTAGCTTCTATAGTTGTTTTATTTAATATCTCTTGACTGTTCCTTTTTTGTTTGATTTTCATCTATAGTATACATGTTACCTTATGTGATTGTAGTAATGTATTGTAAATTTGGTCCCCCATTTATACCAGCTTATAGCTAACGGGGCAACCTCTTTTTTGAAAATTATTGACATTGACATTGACATTGACTACATCAGAAATTCACTATAACCAGATAACCTCTCATAGTAGACCACCAACTGGGCTACATGCACTTGTTCACTAGTATAGGCAGAAATTCACTGTAAAGAGTTCCTTATAACGCATTTCTGCTATACTCAATACAGAAGATAGTGTACAATATGCTGACATGGTACACTGTAACAAAGATATTGGTTTAAAAAATTACATTTTTTCACAAATTTACCTCTTTTGCATGTACTTTCTCCCCTGCTGCACATCCTCACTGAAAGGATAGCTTCAACAAGAGAAATAAGGAGAAGTTAAGAGTGAGGATTGCTGGCAAGCAGAATGGTTGGATACCTTGGCTGAAATGCAATCTCGACTTCTGAAAGCATGGAGAAATGCTCCGATTCCTTGTCAAACTTTCGGAGCTGTAAACAACACACATATACTGCAGGGCTGACCAGCTTTCTGCCAGGCATACAGGCACACAGCAGCAGCACTACATGCACAAAGCAGCACTACATGCACACAGCAGCACTACATGCACACAGCAACACTACATGTATGCACAGCAGCACTACATGCACACAACAGCACTACATGCACACAGCAACACTACATGCACACAACAGCACTACATGCACACAGCAGCACTACATGTACACACACACACACACACACACACACACACACACACACACACACACACACACACACACACACACACACAAACACACACATATACACATTCACATACAAAACATACAGACACATGCACGCATGCACACACATATGTACAAAAACATGCTGTCTCTCTCTTGCCAGTTGACTCTCACCTCCATATATTTCTTAGTAAAAGTATCATCTTCAGCAAGTACAAAACTCTTCCTCATCACAGTTAACACAGGCTGAAATGAGAAGAAAACACAATTCATGTGGTGAAGTGCCTAGAAAGTCACACCAAATGTTACAAGAATATTCTCAAATTCCCTCAGCAAACATAAACAAGTCCTACATAAGATGGCAGCGGAAGATGCTGTATGTTATCTCCACAGGACACACACACACACACACACACACACACACACACACACACACACACACACACACACACACACAAACAGCAGACACACACACACACACACATACACACACACACACACACATACACACACACACACACAAACAGCAGACACACACACACACACACACACACCACCTAACAGTAATCTATACAAGTTATATACACATATTATAGCCAAGTACATAAGCTATACACCCACTCATTTGAGATGATTGTAATCATGGGCTGACAATGACTGGTAATGGTTTTTATGGGCAGCTCCTGTAGTATAATATTATTCATAGATGACTTCATTATCATAGGCAGAGAAGTGAGTAGGCCCCTTCTGTGGAAGACCACTAGATTACAGAAGACCTCTGGCTAATGGCATTCACAGTTTTGAGCTGAGTTGGCTACTCTGAGCACAGATGTGGGACAATCCCTGGAAAGTACTTGTGAAGAGTATGAATCTAGTCAACTGGTTTTATGCACTGAAGCTGTCACAAGCATGCTAATGATTCTCATTTTAGCCAACATTATTAGTGAGCTATGTAGTATAAACACCCACCCAGTACGAAACACACACACACACACACACACACACACATACACACACACACACGCATACAAACACACACACGCATACGCACACACACACACACACACACACACACACACACACACACACACACACACACACACACACACACACACACCGTCCTGTCTCCATGTGATTTTCTGTACACAATCTGTCTCCCAGCCTCTCCTGTGACCTCCTGCACCTCCATATCCCCCACAATGTGCTGTGCAGTTGACAGTACAAGAACAATGAGCAACAGGAGAAAAGCCAACTTCCAGTGCACTCCAATGCAACAACAAGATGATGTGATAACAGCATTAACCCAGTGTTGGTGAAGGGTTGCTTAGATCACCTCCTATCAATTGCAGGCATGAGGCTTCATCAAGCTGGTTCAGCAGACATCACAAGGACTGACAGCCACCAACAGAAGTGGACCAGACTGGAAGGAATACCTACCAGTACTAGTTTAAAATACCACTCCTTGGAATTCACCAGGAGGCGGGACTTTACCCCAACGGTCTCAAAACAACTAGTCATGATGCATGATAAGGAGAAAGACACTACTGTGCTTTTGTTCACCAACAGCTAAATCTGTTTTCCTCTGAGGAGAACAGGAGGACATTGGACAAGAAGCTGCAAAAGCCACAAGCTAGACAGAAAGGACAGGTGTACCACATTCCACCTGTGGAAAGTGGCATGTGTGAATCTTGTTGTGAGGCTGTGAATTTCATTGAAATTCTATGAATGTCATTACTTGCTTACCCCCAACTATGATTTTCGGTAAACAAGTGGCAACAGAGGAAGCCCAATACTTGGTGGGCGGAGTCTCACCTTGACAACCTCCGGGCAGTCCAGCCTGAAGTTGAAGTCCCCAAAGAGAAACAAAGGTTCACCATCATTGGAGTATTGGGATATCCTAGTCATTGGAATTGTATAAAATACAGGGTTATGTAAACTATGAGTGTAGGCGCTCGTGAATATCATTTACTGTGTAAACAGAGCCAGTGTGATGTTATTCATAACTAATTAAGTGTATTCATGGGGCTCAGTGATGTGATTCATGGGTAGATAAGTACATTCATGGGCACAAAGAGGGTATTCATGGTAAACAAATGCTAACATACTAGAGGCCAAGCACTCATCAGATACTCATCAGATGAAGGTTGGAAATTTTCTCATGTGAGAGGGAAAAAATGCTGAAATGAAAGACATTCAGTACCAGCTGTGAATCCAAGTGCAAGAGAACATCAAAGAGACAACCAAAGCATTTCTGCCTGAGTACAAGTTAGGTAACTGGGGGTTAGGGATAGAAATCGTGTAACACCAAAAATTGGCTATCATAAAGCAGCAAACGCCCCCCAATGCTCCTGGTATTCCTAACCGTTCTGATAACATGAAATTCTGATAAAATGAACATTTCAATCAGTCCCTTGAGTTTCGTGTGAAGTGGTTCCCACTGTGGCTCTCTCCAAACCCCAAATACTCAATGCTCACACCATTTCTTCAACACACACACCAACAGTTGAGTCCCTTTGTGGCAATGTGTCTTGAAACAATGCAGCCTATCAATCAACCTGGTGTATTACCCAGCCAATCTACAGTCATGCCAGTCAATTCCAGCACAAATTGATAACATGTACAAGGTTTGATAGATCACGGGGTCGTGAGAATCAAGGGGTCACAAGAATACGCAGTTCCTATGCTCACACACAGTAGAGAGAATAGGGATGCATACACATGTACTGAAGACTGTGTGCTGCATCTCCAAAGAAAAGCTTCAAGTTACAGTAGTACCTGTCGAGGGTGTGGAGGAGGGCGTGTCGTCTGTAACCACTGTATCTGCTCTGAGCCTACAAGACCGGGAAGGAGAAGTGAGGAGAGGAAGGTGTGTACAGTGGGCCCTCAGCCAAACACACACATATTATACACACCTTATCTAATGACACCAAGTTGTCTTCATCATGAAATAAGTGGATATTACCAAAGTTTATATTCCTACACAAAGACAAAACACACACACACATGAGACAAAAATGCAAACAAACACACAAGGGCAGAGTGTGCAACCAACCTCCCAAATAGCCTCCATCGTGAAAACATGAAGCCTTTCCTAGTCCATCTAACCTGCACAGTGAATGCTAAGTGTCACACGACAGTCACATGATCTTTTGCCAATGTCACATGACAGTTACATGTCCCAATGTAATAAGAAAACTGCATGTGATTTAAACAGGAGTGCATTAAACATTGAGCACGACTCTGCAAGTAGTGGTTTAGTTGAGACATGTTCTTTTCAATTTTGGAGTAGTTTTACAACCTCCAACAAATTTCGCAAAACCATTCCATATTAGACCAATCTTCCTCACCTCTGGGAAAAACTTCATTGGAAACTTTTCCTTTATGTGATAAGTGTCACTGTCTAGGTCCTCAGTGACAGAGACATGGTCCAATACTGGTTCAAAGCGGTTTGCTAACCAGAGAATGAGAGAAGATAACAGAGGATGTGGTTAGATCATCAACCAAAGTGATCCTATCTTGCCAGGGGCAGCCAGTGGGTGTGTCTTGTGGGTGTGTGCTCTCACCTTTGAAATTCCACATTTCTGCCCCTTCTACTGACTGGTGAATGAAGTAGCAGCTGCCAAGGGCCTAGTGAGGAGCACAAAGATCATAACATTTACAGACTTATAATAAGTGAAATAATTATGTACACATATGGTACTGCATGCATGTGTGTATGGGGAAGGGGGGATATTTTGGTGTTATTCAGTGTGTGTGTGTGTGTGTGTGTGTGTGTGTGTGTGTGTGCGCGCGCGCGCGTGTGTGTGTGTGTGTGTGAGTGTGTGTGCGTGTGTGTGTGTGTGTGTGTGTGTGTGTGTGTGTGCGTGTGTGCATACGTGCGTGCATGTGTGAGCATGCATACATGTGTGTGGCTGAATAGGGCCATCATGCGACAGAACAGAAAACAGCACATAGTGGGGAAAGTCAATCATCAGCTGTATGAAAGGAGACTGCGATTTCGCAGTGCACCCTACATCCCATGGGGACGCTACATCCCATGGGGACGCTACATCCCATGGGGACGCTACATCCAAAGGGGACACTACATCCAAAGGGGACACTACATCCAAAGGGGACGCTACATCCCATGGGGACGCTACATCCAAAGGGGACGCTACATCCAAAGGGGACGCTACATCCAAAGGGGACGCTACATCCCATGGGGACGCTACATCCAAAGGGGACGCTACATCCAAAGGGGACGCTACATCCAAAGGGGACACTACATCCAAAGGGGACACTACATCCAAAGGGGACACTACATCCAAAGGGGACACTACATCCAAAGGGGACACTACACCCAAAGGGGACACTACATCCAAAGGGGACACTACATCCAAAGGGGGCACTACATCCAAAGGGGACACTACATCCAAAGGGGACACTACACCCAAAGGGGACACTACATCCCATGGGGGCACTACTGGTGTTGATGTTGTACAGCGAAACCTCTCTAATCTGACACTCAAGGAGGGGGGGGGGGGGGGGGGGGGAGTAAAAAGGTGTCAGATTAGGAGGTTGCTGGATTACAGAGCAACTCTTAGCATACTTTAATATGGTGACTGTACCTCAAAAGATGGTCGGATTACAGAGCATGTCGGATTATCAAGGTGCCAGAATACAGAGGATTCTCTGGACTTGCTTCATCAGAACAGAGCAAGGAGAGGACACATGATGAAAGTGATCATTCTTCTTCGACATGAATACCATTATTGAGCACACAGCAGCTATAGTCACACAGGTGAACATGTGGAAAAAGTGCACTTGCTTGCCTCCAGTCCATGTTGTGTCCCATTGATAGCACTATCTACCAATACTGCCAATTGTGTGTGCGTGTGCATATTAGGTTATCATCCAAATGAGAGGGTAAAACTAGCATAATGTCCTCAGTAAGGATTGTGGATTCCCACATACTGACAAAAGAAGTTGATATCGTAAGATGAGGAAATGGTACTGCGGAAGGTATATAAAGACTCCATCAACCTTTGCAACACCTTCAGTTGTGAAGTGGATTGGAAGCAGTTGATTTTGACAAAGAAACACGTCTCAATTTTGAGAAGCGAGATGAAGACAGCAAGCTTTGTTATCATACTTGCTTTGACCAGCTGTGTGCTCTCTTTCTACCTTCCCTGCGAGTGCCCTGATTGCAAATTGCCTGTGCAATGCTTTGCCAACTCCTGCGCAGACGCCACCTGTTCCACTTTCCCTGAGGCACAGTGCCGCATTGACACCTGTGGTGGAAGCTGCCAGGCAATGTTCTTTCTCGGTTCAATTGACGTGACCAGTCGGTGCAATACATTATTTTGATACCAGAGCCACTCAAATCAGCTGGACTCCCATACAGATTACAGCAGCTGTTCTCACACACACAGAACATAATTATTATAATAGATATGATACAAGCATGTTTGGATGAATGAAGTTTTAATAGTGAATTGAAAGTTACTTGATATTTTGTTGTCTGAGATGACAAATATATATAACAGCTTTTTGGATTGCCTATTTTGCATGTCATGATTTATATAATATACCACGCAACCAGAAATATTGGCGGCCATTTATTGTTGGCAGATTGGCAGTTTGATCAAGTACCGCCAACATAATATCCGCCAATATTTTCTGTACAAGACTGACTTTCCTACAGTTGGAGTTTCGTGAATAGCCGCTTATAAAGCAATTTGTGCTTTTATTCCACAAATGTAGTGGATTATCATAAATATCTCTAGAGAATTGAGAGGAAATCAAGAATAAAATAGTAAGCAAGCAGAAATCTTGAGAAACTTTTCATCCTTGTATAAAAGTCGATCAAAGACTCCATTTTAGTAGCTGTGGCCATGAATATAATCATAACCTTAGTAAGCCACACGCCAAAATATAATCTGCCAATGTCTAAAAAAGTCCAAAACTGCCAAATACCTGTATACTCTGCCAAATACCTGTATACTCTTTCTGCCAACATGTCTGGTTATAGATTATACAGTAGTTCAGTGGTTAATCAGAAAGCAACACCTCACCCGCACGGGGAGGTGGGGTGAGATCTGTCAGGTAAACCTCACACAATACTGCACTACATGAACTATATTCTGCATTCTCACATGCTACAGGAGTTGCTGCAGGAATAACACTCTATAGTACATGTTTAGTATGCATGACATTGTGTGAGCAAATATTTTACAATGTGTGTGTGTGTGTGTGTGTGTGTGTGTGTGTGTGTGTGTGTGTGTGTGTGTGTGTGTGTGTGAGTATGTGTGTGCGTGTGTGAGTGTATATGTGCGCATGCATGTGTGTGTGCGCATGTGTGTCTGTGTGTGTGTGTGTCTGTGTGTGTCTGTCTGTGTGTGTGTGTGTGTGTGTGTGTGTGTGCGCGCGCGTGTGTGTGTGTGTGTGTGTGTGTGTGTGTGTGTGCAAGCATCAAGGTACCAAATCCGCAAAACTTTAAACCCATGAAATTTTAGATGGGGCTCTTGTGCAATATCAAAACATGGCCGTCCGTGAATATAAAACACAAAAATAGCTAAAATTCAAGGTCCATGACAAATTCACCCCATGAACACTAAAGCACATGAAGTTTATGTGAAATACTGTTTGCATGAAATAATTCTACAATGAAATGTCTACAAAGTCTCCAGAGTTTCGTGCGGAAAAGGTTCGATTGTAGAAAGCAACTGAAGAGTGCTAAGAGAGAGAGTCGTCCATTTGTTGTGATTTCCATTTCTGAATGCCTACAGCAGTGGTCTCTGACATGGGTTAAATGTGCCTAATTCATACTGAGATGCTAAATGACTAAATTAGCAAGTTTATTGAAGTGGAGGATGTGGCTTTAAAATGAGGTGTACTGCTACCAAGCAACTAACAACTTTATAGGAGGTGACAATCACACGCAGGACATGTAACGATTGATGATGTAAGTGCTAAAGGACAAAAAATGTTGAGAGTCTTCTGAGAACACATACATGTGTCCCCAGGACTCACATACACATGTCCCCAAGACTCACATACATGTGTCCCCGGGACTCACATACACGTGTCCCCGGGACTCACATACACGTGTCCCCAAGACTCACATACACGTGTCCCCGGGACTCACATACACGTGTCCCCAAGACTCACATACATGTGTCCCCAAGACTCACATACATGTGTCCCCGGGACTCACATACATGTGTCCCCGGGACTCACATACATGTGTCCCCGGGACTCACATACATGTGTCCCCAAGACTCACATACATGTGTCCCCAGGACTCACATACATGTGTTCCCAGGACTCACACACCGGAAGTTCACATGAAAACAATATAGGGAAAAATGAAAGAAGGTGGCATTTGCATAAGCCAGTAGTAGGCTAAAGCACAGCTGCCATATGATGGTTTCACTTCCATACTATTTAGTGTCTTGTAATGGGGGAAATTTGCTCAAAGAATATGATATGCACAGTGTCAGTTTTACCTAATCTATTGACTCAAAGTACCTGAACAAGAAAGGAATGACTCTACTTAAAGAAAAATGGTTCAAGCCAAAATTTATGGAGGGTACGTGTCCCACCCTGCTTAAAGAGGGCTGGCGAGAACACTGATACACATACTCCCCCCTCCCCCAATACACCACCATACTTTGCTGTTGCTCCCTCTAGACTCACTAGAGGGAGCAATGGTCTAGTGATGCCAGACAACACACCCTACAGAGAAGCAGCTGACCTTGGGCCAGCTTCCTGTGGATTGTTGTACTGGGAAGACCACAGGGGAAATGACGCGCACTCCAGTTGTGTTCACAGACAATCAACATTTTTAACAACAAATTACTCCCTTGACTACATAAAACATGTGCTGGATGGTACAACATGGAGGTTATTACTCAAGCATGCTGGATTTCTGAGTGGAGCTCAATACTTAAGTTAGTGCATTGGCTGAAGTAGGGGGCCCACCTAGGACTAGTATATCAATTGTTGTAAATGGTATAAACAATACATCAGATTACAGAGGTTGTCGGACTATCAAGTGACTCTCCCATACTTCAATATGGTGACTGTATCTCAAAATATGGTCAGATTAGAGAGAATGTTGGGATATTGAGGTGTTGGGTTTCAGAGAAGCCACTGTACCTACCAGTTTCCACATAGTGGGGATGCTGCAGCCGGGGAACATAAATTTAACGAAGCTTTGAAAATCTCACATGTACGGATGTTTTATATACACAACATACTCAATACAGTTATAACAAGAATCAAACCACACTCAGTGAAAAATTATGATACTGAGAGCAAACAGTGACTTAGTCAGACCGGCTAGACCCAACCTCTCATCCCTGGGTAGGGGATGGATGCGATGACAAGTTAGGTTTAGCTGGTGAGACTATACATCCACAGTGCCACATTGTCTATAATAAGTTAGGTCTAGAGAAGTGTATGGCTTGTGTGTATACGAGGACATGGGAGACAGTTAAAAGTGAATAAAATTAATTATTGTGTGTGCATTGTTAAATATTGATCATACACACATTTCAACACAGGCAGCTCAACAAGTAACAAAAACAAAATTAACGATTCTCACAAGATTCACACGTACAAATCAGGGGAACACTCTATTGGATGGCATCATACATACATGTACACCAACCACGAAGCTCCTACCATAGACCCTCTAAACTGCGTAGTTTAGAGTGTCTATGCTCTAAACTGCGTAGTTTAGAGTGTCTATGCTCTAAACTGCGTAGTTTAGAGTGTGTATGCTCTAAACTGCGTAGTTTAGAGTGTCTATGCTCTAAACTGCGTAGTTTAGAGTGTGTATGCTCTAAACTGCGTAGTTTAGAGTGTCTATGCTCTAAACTGCGTAGTTTAGAGTGTCTATGCTCTAAACTGCGTAGTTTAGAGTGTCTATGCTCTAAACTACGTAGTTTAGAGTGTCTATGTTCACACTAATCCAGTAAAATTCACGGACGTCTAAAATGAGCAGATTAACATGTTTGGTGGATAATCTTCAAACCAAAATCCAAAATCAAAGCTGGCAAGGATTTGTGTGTACATTGTACTGGCTACATTGATACTGCACCCAGGACATGTGTACAGGACATGTGTACAGGACATGTGTACAGGACATGTGTACAGGATATGTGTACACCCACACACAAACACACCCACACCCACACCCACACCACACACACACACACACACACATACACACACATACATACACAACCCTCACTAGATGGGCATACAGTAGACAGAGTATGGCTGGACTGAATGTGACAATGTGTCCAGTCCAACCATACTCTGTCTAGCTCTATGCCTGTCTAGCCTCATGTATGCCTAGCCCAATGCCCGCCTAGCCCTAGGTATGCCCGTTTAGCCTTGTGCAACTATCCATGTTTCGGTGCTTTTTAATTATTATTTTCACTACGAATTCCGGAAGTGTAAAACTCTATTCATATATACATAGATATATTTTCTATATATATATATAGATATATTCATTTATTTATTTATTTAGTTATTTATTTATATGCATTTTGGCAGAGTTTCAGCCACGGTTTTATCCTTCTTAGAAGGATAAAACCATAAAACCATGGCTGAACTCTGCCAAAATGCAGCGAATTTTCTTCAAAATTGTGATGAAGGCGAAAAATACAAAGCCGAAGGATAAAACCACTTTGTAAACCTGATACAATTGTTGCAGAGATAAACCATTAAATATTCACAAGTAATTTGGGACGAGGGGCGGCAGCCCCATGGGTATTTTACCCAAATTACTTGTTTGTAAAATTGACAATTATCCCTACATCCCTCTTCATTTGCAAGTAATTTGGGACGAGGGGCGGCAGCCCCATGGGTATTTTACCCAAATTACTTGTTTGCAAAATTGACAATTATCCCTACATCCCTCTTCCATTTTTAAATGCTTTTTATATAGGTCTATAATATGGATGAGAAGAAAATTCTTATAATAGAAAATAATTTATATTAGTAGTGAACATAGTTCAGAACCTCATGGGAATGTAAATAAGAATGTACGTATACGCATCACGCTGCTGATGCCATGCACATGGTTGCCGAAAATGGATGCCACCATGGCTGACCAAATAGAGCTCCCAAACACAGAAGGCCATTTCCTGCTTCAACAGAAGACAGTTTCAAAAATCGTTGCCCAAAACTTTTAGAAATGTTTTCTCTTTGCATCTTAAGAACCTTCCTCGCCATTTAGCATGAAGAATGCTGACATGAGGGACTGAAATGTAAGTGTCAGAAAAGTCTGCATTGTGCCAACATGACTTAGTCCATATGCAGTTCACTCATCTCATTCTGTAGCACTGCCGTGCCCCTCTTCGTAGAAGTATGTGAATTGTTGCTAGTTTTTAAGACGTGAATGCAACTTTCGACGAAAGAAAATGCCTCTGGGACCAAATATAAAGATTTCTAGTCCTGAAAGTCATTAAGCGCGTGGGTGCCGTCTTTGGACTCTCCTTCGCAACCAAAACAATTAACCTTGCTACCGCTCTGCTCGCTCTGCTCGGTAATAATAGCAATAGAAAAGTATGAATTTATGCAGGAATGTGTTTGTAATTGTTTTCAAAACAATAATTATTGCCATGCAATTATTGTTTTCAAAACAATTGGCAAAGTTTACAAAACATTGATGCTCAATGAATGTTCAGCTGTAGCAGTAGTTCCAGGGTTATTTGAGGGAGGGGGTAGCAGCCCCAGGAGCTTCTCAAAATACTTGTTTTGATCTGTGTTGTACAGGAAGCCATAACCCACACACACTATAAGCATAAAAGCAGGAGCTAGGTCAACTCAGACTGTTACCGAGTGTGAAACCAGATCCATTGCTTTTTCCACATCTGTTGCCTAAAGAAGAAAGTGAGAGGAGTTATGGTCTCTTTGCTCCCTACTCTCTGCTGCCTCCTAGCAGCTGCCTACCTTGCCCCAACTGAAGCCGAACATTGGTCAACCTTTTACAGACCTTGTCTGGGAGGAAGGAACCTTGGGATTAACTGTGGTGAGGGATCTTCAGGTCAATGCCCTGGTTCCTCACGCTGTGACGTCCACCCAACAAATAGGAACCATGCTGTCTGCTGTTGCTATGACTGGAGTGCCTCCTGCCCCAACTGCACCAGACGCCAAAGATGCAGGCCTAACCCCTGTGATGTGTCCTCATGCCGGGCTTACCCTGGTGCCAGATGCGTACCTGACTACTGTGGAGGCTGCAATGCTCGGTACTATGTTGGAGGAACTGAGGTCACAGATATATGCAATGAGATTCGGTCTTGTTCTACCCGTGGAGGCAGAGATTTGGGTATTTCCTGTGGCCGCGGTCCAGGCAGAAGTGATTGTCCTGGATCCTCGTACTGTGACATCCACCCCACTGATCGCTTCGCCACATGTTGCTGCAACAACACAGCTGCCACATGTCCTGATTGTACCATGCCATCCAGCTGCTCTGTGGATCCTTGTAGCCACTCCACCTGTCCTGCGTACCCTAGAGCTGAATGCCGCTCTGACTACTGCGGAGGCTGCAATGCTAGGTTCTATGTTGGGAGGAGAGAAGTGACCGAACGGTGCAGGATTGAACCTGTGATAGAACCTTGTTCTCGGCATGGAGGTAGAGATTTGGGAATATACTGTGGGATTGGATCATCCAGAGAGTGTCCTGGATCCTCGTACTGTGACATCCAGCCCCCCAATCGCTTCGCCAAGTGTTGTTGCAATGACACGGCTGCCACATGTCGCGATTGTACTAGGCCAATCAACTGCTCCTCCGTGGATCCTTGTAGGAACTCCAACTGTCCCTTGTATCCATCTGCCAGTTGCCGCTCTGACGGTTGTGGAGGCTGCAATGCACAATACTTTGTTGGGCGAACAGTTGAAATCACCCGACTTTGTGACATTTCTGAGAGATATGGCTGAAAATTCACGAATGGTTCCAATAGCGTGAACTGTAATATCGTAATATATTTAGCTGCAGTTCACCATTGACTATCTTAACATGCACACAGATAGGTCATGCATATGGCGGTAGTTTCTGTATGCTGTATTTGCGTTCACAGCAGGTACGTATGTATATTCACAATGCAGTAATGAAATAAATACATTGATGAGAACATTTGATGATCAGTGTGTCTTTGTCTTTGTTACCATGACAATAGCATGATGTGAGGTGGAATTTGCGTTACTATGGCGAAAGTGTGTGCTATGTACAGTAGAGGCTATGTTGCCATGGTGATATTTCTATTTAAAGGGGGTTATGTTGTCATGGCGATAGTGCTATATGTGTTACAGGTTATGTTGCCATGGTGAACAGGGTCATACATATACCATCCTCTGTGGTGTGACATGCACACAAGGGCTTCCCAGAGTGTGGTATTTCTATAGCTGCAGCATAAGATGGCTGCACCATACATGGCAACCTTTTTGGATGCTGACAGGTCACAACAGATGACTGTACAGTCAAACTTGTTCAGCAAGTACCTGGGTTGGTGAGTACTCCTGGATAGTAAGTACCTGGGTTAGTGAGTACTTCTGGATAGTAAGTACCTGGGGTTAGTGAGTACTCCTGGATAGTAAGTACCTGGGTTAGTGAGTACTCCTGGATAGTAAGTACCTGTGTTAGTGAGTACTCCTGGATAGTAAGTACCTGGGCTAGTGAGTACTCCTGGATAGTAAGTACCTGGGTTAGTGAGTACTCCTGGATAGTAAGTACCTGGGTTAGTGAGTACTCCTGGATAGTAAGTACCTGGGTTAGTGAGTACTCCTGGATAGTAAGTACCTGTGTTAGTGAGTACTCCTGGATAGTAAGTACCTGGGTTAGTGAGTACTCCTGGATAGTAAGTACCTGGGTTAGTAAGAACTCCTGGATAGCAAGTGTACTCCTACGTAATTCTGTCCCCTCCTGTACTGTATGTACAGGAGGGGACAGTAAAATTGCAATTGTCACCATCACCATCACTATCATCATTACCATCACCATCATTGTCATAATCACCACCATCAACACAATCACCATCACAATCATCACCATCATCATTGTCATCACCATCACCACCATCACAATTGTCACCACCATCACTGCTGCTGCTGTACGTGTCAGTTCACACGCATAATTGCTTGACGTAACCTTGGTGGGAAACACACGAGTGTTCAGGCACTTAAAGGTGACAGGAAGTCATCTTCCCTAACCACAAGGGTAGTAACAAATTTACTACCCAGGCAGTCCCTTTGAAGTATAACATCATCAGGTGATAAATCAGATTATGGAGCTTGTCGGATTATCAAGAGTTAAAAGGTTGAAAATGTACAAATTTGCACACATCTCTGCAAAGCTTGTCATGTACAGTGCAGCCATCGTATGCTACAGCTGTAGAAATACCACACTCTGGGAAGTCTTTGCGTGCATGTCTCACCACACATGCAGGATGGTACATGTATGACCCTGTTCACCATGGCAACATGGTATCACAAACTTCATCTCATATTGAAATATCACCATGGCAACATAGCCTCTACTAGCATAACACTATCGCCATGGCAACACAACCCCTTCAAATAGAAACATTACCTTGGCAACATAACCTCTACCTTACATAACATACGCTATCACCATGGTAACACAAATTTCATATCACATCCCTCTACCACACTGAAGACCCACACAAGCACACACACCGCATCATCCAAATGCTCTCATCAATTAATGTATTGCAACAGAAATGTTAAGTGCGCACATGTTGTGAATGTACGTAACTGCTGTGAACACAAACATAATAGATAAAGAAATTACCGTCAAATACGCATGAGAACTTCCTGTGTGCATGCTAAGAGCGGTGAACTGCAGCTAAGACAAAAATAAATATAGTTCATACTACTATTGATTGAGTGGCCGTGATTGGATCGTATGTGTAGGTTTGGGGAAGATCATCCACGATAGTGACAATATCTGGTGACTTCAAATATCCCCCAAAGATAATATCGTGCATTGCAGCCTCCGCAGTAGTCAGAGCGACATTTGGCGGATGGAAAGTTGGGACAGCTGGAGTAGCGACAAGGATTGGTGGGGCAGTTGGCTGGCTTAGTGCATCCAGGACATGTGGCGGCCTTGTCGTTACAGCAACATGTGGCGAAAGCATCAACTGGGTGGATGTCACAGTACGAGGATCCAGGACATCTCACGGATGACCCAAGCCCACAGTATATTCCCAAATCTTTACCTCCACGTCGAGAGCAAGGCTCTATCTTGCACTGTTCGGTCACTTCTCTCCTCCCTACATAGAACCTAGCATTGCAGCCTCCGCAGTAGTCAGAGCGGCATTCAGCTCTAGGATGTGTTGGACAGGTGGAGTAGCGACAAGGATCCACAAGGCAGTTGACTGGCTTGGTACAATTAGGACATATGGCGGCCTTGTCGTTGCAGCAACACGTGGCAAAGCGATCAGTGGGGTGGATGTCACAGTACGAGGATCCAGGACAATCACTTCTGCCTGGACCGCGGCCACAGAAAATACCCAAATCTCTACCTCCACGGCTAGAACAAGGCCGAATCTCATTACACTTATCTGTGACTTCCGTTTTTCCAACATAGTAACGAGCGTTGCAACCTCCACAGTAGTCTGGTACGCATCTGGCATCAGGATAAGCCCGACATGAGGACACATCACAGGGGTTTACCTTACAAGTGTGGGGTCTGGTGCAGTTGGGGCAGAAGGCACCCCAGTCATTGCAACAGCAGACAGCATACTTATCTGTTGGGTGGATGTCACAGTGTGAGAGACCGGGGCATCGACCTGAAGATCCCCGACCACAGTAAATCCCAAGATTCTTTCCTCCTAGACAAGGTCTGTCAGCAGGCACCACACTGAGGGCATCAGTTGGGACAAGGTAGGCAGCTGCTAGAAGACAGCAGAGAATAGGAAGCAAGGAGATCATAACTCCTCTCTCTTCTTAGACAACAGATGTGGAAAAAGCAATCGATCTGGTTTCACACTCGGTAACAATTCAGTTGATCTGATGTACTTCCACAACTTGCTCCTGCTTTTATGCTTATAGTGTGTGCAGGTTATGGCTTCCTCTGCTTCCTATGACATCACTTTCTAATGTGAGCGAATTAGTAAAGGATTTTAGAGCACCATGTATTCTTCCATGTGGTGAGTAGATAGTGAGGGTTGTGTGTGTGTGTGTGTGTGTGTGTGTGTGTGTGTGCGTGCA
>CAUJGJ010000277.1:830900-843400 GCA_963170055.1 Halisarca cf. caerulea | reverse complement strand
GGGATACAAGCACACACAGCACTAGCAGCTGGGATACAAGCACACACAGCACTAGTAGCTGGGATACAAGCACACACAGCACTAGCAGCTGGGATACCAGCACACACAGCACTAGCAGCTGGGATACAAGTACACACAGCACTAGCAGCTGGGATACAAGCACACACAGCACTAGCAGCTGGGATACCAGCACACACAGCACTAGCAGCTGGGATAAAAGCACACACAGCACTAGCAGCTGGGATACCAGCACAATGGCTCAAAATAGGCCCATATGTACACTCCAAATTCTGGGAGTTCTCAAGATCCCCCACCCCCACACACATGGGATCGGTGAGTTTCACTTCGTAAAATAAGAGCTAAATGTTAAGACTACATATGTATTTCAGCTCACAATGCACAAAGACAAGAACTATACACATCGATATACGTACATGCAAACATACACAAACAACCCATAGGCATGTGCACACACACACACACACACACACACACACACACACACACACCACAGGATATTCAAGGAGGCACTGCATGGAGGTGTCGTCTAGCACACACAGGAATGATCCAAAGCCACGCCCAATCCCATATATGCCCGCATATCGCAAACATACACACTATACTGAAGTGAGAAGCTGATAAGTAGTGCTTTTCACTATGCTCTAACCTAAACAACTTCCCTCAAATTGATAACAAGGAGTCGATAGCTGACAATTTAGAGAAAACCAGGAATGTTTGACAACAGTCAAACCACACACTGTACCGTACCCTAGACTAGTACACACTCCTCACTCTGTTCCTACCTCATGTACAGTACACAGACTAGTACATATTCCTCACTCTGTCCCCACCTCATGTACAGTACACAGACTAGTACATACTCCTCACTCTGTCCCCACCTCATGTACAGTACACAGACTAGTACACACTCCTCACTCTGTTCCTACCTCATGTACAGTACATAGACTAGTACATATTCCTCACTCTGTCCCCACCTCATGTACAGTACACAGACTAGTACATACTCCTCACTCTGTCCCCACCTCATGTACAGTACACAAAGAGTGTGAGAAGCATCTCTGATACCAAACATGTACTGATGCACAGACATTGTGTCCCACTCAGAACATTACAAAGTGCACACTAAGCGATATGATATGATGTGGGACATTACAGATCCTATAGTTGAGGTAATTAATCCACTGATTAGGATATTGTTACACATTCAAAACTGCTAAGTCAGCAGCAGTGATGGATTAGTTCACTGGTGACACTTATCACTGTGGTACCTACATCACTGGCAGCATTATACCAATGGCATTTGTTTGGAGTAAAAAATTAAGTATGGATGAACTGGAGGGGGTAACCATGGGAGGCTAGGTGGGAGTGGGGGGTAACCATGGGAGGCTAGGTGGGAGTGGGGGGTAACCATGGGAGGTTAGGTGGGGGTGGGGGGTAACCATGGGAGGCTAGGTGGGGGTGGGGGGTAACCATGGGAGGTTAGGTGGGGGTGGGGGGTAACCATGGGAGGCTAGGTGGGGGTGGGGGGTAACCATGGGAGGTTAGGTGGGGGTGGGGGGTAACCATGGGAGGCTAGGTGGGAGTGGGGGTAACCATGGCAGGTTAGGTGGGGGTGGGGGGTAACCATGGGAGGCTAGGTGGGAGTGGGGGGGTAACCATGGGAGGCTAGGTGGGGGTGGGGGGTAACCATGGGAGGCTAGGTGGGAGTGGGGGGTAACCATGGGAGGCTAGGTGGGGGTGGGGGGTAACCATGGGAGGCTAGGTAATCCATAGATGGGAGGAATGAGTCGGGAGGTGGGAGCAAATACCTTTTCCAAAATTCCCCATCAATTACATGCACACACACGCGCACGCACACATGCACACACATACGTATGCACGCACACATACACACACACACACACACACACACACACACACACACACACACACACACACACATACACACACACACACACACACACACACACACACACACAGAGACACACACACACAGACACACACACACACACACACACACACACACACACACACACACACATGCAAATGTTATAATAACATGTATGCATGCTTACATAATAGCATGCAGTGCAATAATAATAACATGTACAGTAGGTATACACAACATTGATAACATTATCAGTGAATAGCACTCATCAAAACCAAGCTAATATACAGGCAACTATCTACAGAGAATTTGAAGCATTCAGCAAATAATCAACTGTCAGGATACTGCAGTATTCACAAAATCTGCACAAATTCAAACACGACAAGTTTCCAGACACACAGTGACATGTACGCACGCACGTGAGACACACTGTGCAGGTACAGCTGAAATCACCTCATCAAAGACCTGCAGCCAGTTCTTCTGGATCTCCTCCTGCAGTAAGACAAGTGGACAAACAAACACTTCACTCACATCGGGATACACAGATATGCATACATACAGTCAGACCTTACTCATCCACACACATCCGTTCTGGATGAAATTGCAGACAAAGTAAAGGAACTGGACAAATGAGGGAGCAGTAGTATAGTGTACAGTAGAATTATTGCAGATTTGTTCCAATAAAGCTACTGTGGAAGGTGAGGGAACTGGAAGTCTGAGGTGCAGATAAGTGTGGTCTCATTGCACACAGAAATACTTTAATAAAAGTGAACATACATGGTTCAATGCACATGTGACACAGACAAAAACATGAATTCTTGTTCATGCATACATTGCGACACAGAGAGTAGGAAATTGGTCAATTAAAGGCCACTGCCAAAATACCTGCAAATTGGTACATGCTTGTAGGCACATGTTAATAGTGGGAACTGTAGGGTAGAGGTTACAGCAACCAGGATTGGGGGAGATGGGAACTGTAGGCTGGAGGTTACAGCAAGCAGGATTGGGGGAGATGGAAACTGTAGGGTGGAGGTTACAGCAAGGAGGATTGAAGGAGATGGGAACTGTAGGGTGGAGGTTACAGCAAGGAGGATTGAAGGAGATGGGAACTGTAGGGTGAAGGTTACAGTGAGCAGGATTGGGGGAGATGGGAACTGTAGGGTGGAGGTTACAGCAAGGAGGATTGAAGGAGATGGGAACTGTAGGGTGAAGGTTACAGTGAGCAGGATTGGGGGAGATGGGAACTGTAGGGTGGAGGTTACAGCGAGCAGGACTGGGGGAGATGGGAACTGTAGGGTGGAGGTTACAGTGAGCAGGACTGGGGGAGATGGGAACTGTAGGGTGGAGGTTACAGCAAGCAGGACTGGGGGCGATGGGAACTGTAGGGTGGAGGTTACAGCGAGCAGGACTGGGGGAGATGGGAAGCAGATGGCAACCACAAATTTTGCTACACTGAGCCCAAGTCGAATGACAAGAAATAAGAAGAACACACTGTACTTCTCCATTCATGGCTACATGAATGTACTGGACATTTCTCAAAATTGCATGATCTATAATTATTCAAATACCGTAATATTGGTATATTATGCAAAGTAAAAGTATGCAATTTTGACCACCACAGGCACTAGGGGATTTGACCACCACCAGGGGTATAGCTAGCACAGGGCTCAGCAGACTTGGGCCCCTCTTTGAAGTTTCTTCCCCAAAAAATTTTGAGACCTCCCTTTCTTCCCAACTCCACAAACTGGCCTGGATTGGGCCCACTGTCTGTTAGTTCATAACTAAATTTTTTAGATGTGTTATACAACTAATTTAAAACTAAAAACGATCTGAAAGACTAAGAATAACTTAGGTAAGTTCATTCTGAAGAAACCGTTATGTACGTACGCGGACATGTTTGAGTACTTGAAGGTCAGGTGGGCGTGGTTATACTACAGGCGTGGGTAAGTTTGGATTTTGCATTGAGCCCCCCCCTCTTAAAATCCTGTCTACACCCCTGACCACAGACAATATACGATTCGACCACCACAGGCACTAGGGGATTTGACCACCACAGGCACTAGGGGATTTGACCACCACAGGCACTAGGGGATTTGACCACCACAGGCACTAGGGGATTCGACCACCACAGGCACTAGGGGATTTGACCACCACAGGCACTAGGGGATTTGACCACCACAGGTACTTGGGGATTCGACCACTACAGGCACTAGGGGATTTCCAATTTTGTGATTTTCCTGAAATGCATGCAGTACCATTTGTGGTATCAGATGCTAAATATAGCGCGATTCTTGGTTATACAGTTTTCTGTACAAAGGCTAACATTGCTGGTTACATAACCGAGAAGCATAAGCAGCTGTACTATGTACTGCGGCCACTCCCAAGTGTATCAGTTAACTGTGAGAATAATGTCTAATGGAGGAACTGGAGACGTAACAATTGACAGATTAAACACTTATTATGTCTCATATATAATGCCAATAACAGCTTAGTGCTAAAAGGGTAGCCCTATAAAACTATAACACATACGTATACATGCACACACACACACACACACACACACACACACACACACACACACACACACACATACACACACAAACACAAACACACACACACACACACACACACACACACACACACATCAAAGCAAAAACTAAGTGGATTTCAGTGCGTATACACACTGTCCAACATGTGGAAACACTTCAGATCAGTATTGAATGGTCACACTCGGTTAGTAAGTACCCGGGATAGAACATGTGTACATACTCCTGGAAAGTAAGTACTCCTTGCTCTCTCTCCCTATTTTATGTACAGTGACTGAAATGACCCAGACAGTAAGTACTCCTTGCTCTCTCTCCCTATCTTATGTACAGTGACAGAAATGACCCAGACAGTAAGTACTCCTTGCTCTTTCTCCCTATCTTATGTACAGTGACGGAAATGACCCGGACAGGAAGTACTCCTTGTTCTCTCTCCCTATTTTATGTACAGTGACGGAAATAACCCGTACAGTAAGTAATTCTGATTGTATGCACTCAGGACCTGGTCTGTTTAAGCCAACCCTAACCGCCATTTTTATCTCTTGGTTGGATAGGGCCTGGCTATGTAAGCTTACTCAGGACCCTCGTTTCACTGTAGACTCGACATGCACAGCTAATGAGGCACAAAGCTACAGTTGCTACTACTACCACATCGTTTGTTGTCCTCAGAGTGGTGTGGGCTTTCAACCATGAAGTCTTCTTTACAACTAGAGCCCATCTTCACGTATGTTTGTGAAGAACTTACTGTCTACAGCGAGAGGAGTGCAATGCTACACTGGCCTTAAGGGAAGACTATCCATGAGAGGGAAGTTGTGGTCTTAACAACGAGACTTTTCAAAACGCTTTCTCTTCGAACAACCCAAACATATTACATGCAAAGAACAATTCTAAGGACCGCAAATTAAAAGCTCACTAAGATAAAAAAGCCTAACTACTATAATACAACATTGAAACTAACCTCTTCGAAATACGTTCCTAGATTCGATGTGATAATAAGCATCTTTGTTCCAGGAAAAGACATATTTTCCCTTCTTTTCTTCCAATTCGAGTTCTAGAGGGAAACGTTTAGAGAAGAATCATCATCCCTCCTACCCATAAAGCTAAGCAAAAAGGCTTTAAGTGGAATGCACGGGCAGGTAAACACAGACCTGCAGACACCAGACGGATAGCCCGACTACTCGAAGGAGGGTCTATTGATAATGCGGAGTGCCGCCTAGTCTATGTAGACGAACATGAACGTGTCGAATTGCTGTAGCGTCGTGCGCCATATTTGGAGTTACAAGCGGAAGTGATCATCTAAGTGCGCAAGATACAGAACGCGTGCCATGTAATATAGTAATTGATTTTGTTTTTGCATGAATGAATAGATAAATTATAGCACCAGAACATTATTTGGTGTTTTTGGACTTACAATATCTTTAACTGGAATGGGAAGAGCTCAATAGAGCAGTTGACATCATGCACAGCGGCAGATTAGCTAGGGGACTTCCCTTTCAGTATACTGAGCTGAAGGTCTGGAGAGTGGATTGGTACTGGAAGTCAGGTGCATTATTAACAGTCATTGTCAATGTGTAATAATTGCTTAAGTGATTGATTAGTCAAATAATGACCCGGAAGTACATTAGATAATTAATGGCTGACTGTATTCAGACAACACTATTTGAAATAAACAGGTGTAGACTACCACTTGTATATATGTTTACCCCTAATTTTCCTGATACATTCCACCTTAAGACTGCAGTGAGATGGGTAAAGGGGAATTTTCCACCTGCAAGGGCTGCATGTTGGTAATATCTGTCCCTATAATGCAAACTATTTAGCGACATCATTGTTTGATCGGCCAGTGGCACCCTTAGCTGGTTTCCTGGAGAATCCAGGGATCAGATATTATGTGTAGATGCCTAAGGGATCCGGCACTATCAGTTAGGGTTTGATAGGTGTTTGGCTTTTTCTAAATTTATAATAATTATAATTATAAATTAAATAATAATTTTGTCCTCAATGTCCAACAACACCATTCAAGTTGCCACGACCCTAAGAGTGAGGGCCTGGCCCAATCTGTCAACCCATACGTGCACTCATTGTGGCAAAGATGTGGATTGCTTTGCCAGGCATGGCCTCAGTTGTAGGTTCAGCCAGGGTAGATTGCCAAGACACAATACCATCAATAACATCACTTACCACTCCCTTGAAGCTGCCAAGATTCCCACAAGATTGGAACCATCTGGTCTTTGTTACTCTGACAGGAACCAACCAGACGGCATTACCATGGTCCCATGTTCCCAGGGAAAGTAAAATCTCTGGGATGCATGCCACTTGTGTGGACACTTATTGTCAATCACACCAGCACAGAGCCTCACAAGCCCCAGGGTGCAGCAACCCATGCTGAAGTAGAAAAGACAAGAAAGTATGCCCACCTGGACCCCATATACCTGTTCCAACCTGTCAGTGCTGAAACCAGTGGCACAGTGCATGGGTCCCACCTCTGCCTCATTCTTGAGGGAGCTCAGCAAATGCCTGAAGATAGCTACTGGGGAACCTAGATCCTACATCTTCCTCCTCCAAAGGATCTCAGTGGCTATCCAGGTGGGCAATGCTACCTCAGTGCCTGGGTCCCTCCGAGCTACCTCTTCTGATGAGGACTTCTTAATTTAGTTCTCTGTTTTCTTTCAAGTTGTATTAAGCTGTATCTGTATTTGTATCTGTATAGCTAATTGTATGTGTAGTTGTGTATACTAGTTAATGATAGCGTTAAATTTGGATTATCTATGTATCTATATAGTGTTTAATTTTGTTGTACATGCCTGTTGTTTTCTTTGCTTCGTGCACCACCACCATCATTCAGTATAATTATTTTTGTAATATATTTGATGATGTATAAAAATGAAACCCTCACATATAAACAAATGTACATGATGCGTTTATCTAAGAGATAACTTAAATTATGCTTGGATATACCAAATACATGTTGGTATCAGAGGCTCGATCAGAGGTAACATTTATGAACAGATATCTTTTGCAATTATATTGTCCTCTAATATGCACACTACATTACTGACTCAGAGTGTATAAAATAATTCAAGGACAGCTAATCCCCCCTCCCCTTCTGTTCTCGGATACAAAGTATTATCTGTAATATCCCAATGTCCCAAAATTATGGTAGTAACTTGCTATTTTGTGACAGCTAATGTTGACCTTACAACGCACCACTTCACAATGTCAATGTATTCTCTAGAAGTGCGGGTTGAATATATTACTATGAGGCCCAGTCGGAGCTGGTCACATAACACGAATTCCATTGCACAAAAAAGATACTCTTCGACTTTGAATTATATACATAAGTACTTAGAATTGGAATCGAAAACGAATCTCAGCAAAAATCCAAGTATGACGCATCGACCTTAGGAGGGAATGTCCATTCTAACTGTTACGCTAAAACATGGCTGAAAGTATGCAGCGTGGTGGAGAAGGTGAAGTCGAGATTCTCTCGAAAACACCCGCTGCAACAGAAACTGGAGTAAAAATGGACAAGAATTCGAGTAGATTCAACACTTTCTTCTACCAGCAAAAGGCAGAAGATTTCCTCAAACAACCCCGCCCCAACCAGATTGGAGGACTTCTCGGGTATATTTCGCGGATGGTAGGCGGGAAATTTTCCGAGGAGCCAGACAACATGCTTTATGAACCTGAAAAAGATACGACGGACTCTTCTTTGCTCGAGGAATCCTCCCTTCGTTGTAGGCTTAGCGAGGACACTCAAAGGGTTAGTTCACACCGTCATACTCCCTACTGCAGAAGTATAGAATGCCTATGATGTCACACTCCAATTGCACATACTGCGGTACGGTACGTACGTAGCTGTAGGCACGCCTGGGGTTCCAGACCATTTGTTCATGACTCCATATTTCTGGGTACCCCGGACTGTAATGCCGTGAATGGTCCCCTGCCGTAAGTTGTCCCCCTATCGTTTTATCAATACTAAACCCTAACCCAGCCCTAACCCTAACGCCTCGACAGTATAGAGTTTGTATTCAATAAGCGCCCACGCCAGACAACTTTTAGGGGGGGACAAGATTTGGTGTGACAGGACTAGCTGCATTGCGTCCTGATATATTGCAATGACAAATTAGAGTGTAAAATGTGCTAAGTTGGGACGATATTTTGGAATTCACTCTTCACTGAAGAGTGATATCCAAAATATCGTTCCAAGTTAGCCCATATTGAAGTCCTTCCCATTCCATTAGTATCGCAGCACTGACAATGGTGCTTGCTTAAGAGACTGTAGTAGAGAGGTTGGCCTGTGAAGTGAAACATGTTTGACCCCAGCGCATCTACCGATGCAGTTCAGTCTTGAGAGTGATAGGATGACATGTAAGGTGCTGTGTGGTCAGTGAGATTCACACACTGATGCAAGGGCACCCTTGTGCCAGTTTACACTGTAATTGGTGTAATCATTGGGTGCGAACTAGAAATACTTAGGATGGAATCTTTTTCCTCACAGAATCAAACTCTATTAAGAGATGAGTGTACTTTAGCAGTCATTTTACTTCCCCCCAGATGCTGAGAGAGGATGTTTTCAATGGTGATTTGTCACCCATGGAGGTGATGGACTACCACGTACACATTGTGGGACACAACGACCACGGATCTGAGTGCTTCATCCATCCCTCAGCTCAGACCTGGTGGCATCCTTTCAAGAGGCTAAAGTCAGCCATTTTGATGTCAGCTTCTCAGGTAAAGGGAATTTACCCAAAACAGTAGTCACAATGGGGCACAATTCCCTCACTTGACTTCTTCAGTGTACTGTGCTCAATTGTGTTTGTGTGTGTGTGTGTGCATGTGTGTGTGTGTGTGTGTGTGTGTGTGTGTGTGTGTGTGTGTGTGTGTGTGTGTGTGTGCTTGTGTTTGTGTGTGTGCATGTGCATGTGCATGCATGCGTGCTTGTGTGATTTGATCACAGTTTGATCGTATTAAGTTGCATGTGATCTTACATCATTGACGAATTGTATCCTGTCATCCCACTTCTGTTGATCCACCTTTTAGGTAGCTAATAAGGAAAATGGTGACATGGAGTATATTTCCCGACTAATCCGACTGGTGAAGAATTACTGCCCTGCTAGTATCCTTGGCGGCAATCATGGTGGCAGCCATGACTACCTAAGTCCTCACCTTTGCCTACTTCCTTTTGACAAATTCTATTCTAAAACTGGAGAGGCAGATCTGGAGCAGACAACCTTTTACGTACCCAACGATTACTCTATAAAGATGGCTACGGAATTCCCCAACTTCTTTCATCCTTTTGGTTCTGTCAACCCATACAGAAAAGATGCATTGGAGGAGCTGAAATACTGTGCCGATCATGGGGTGAGGGTTATAAAATGGCTCCCAAATTCTATGGGAATCAACCCCAGTGACAATCAATGTGAAGCATTCTATCAGAAAATGAAAGAGCTTGACATGGCCCTCCTTGTTCATGTTGGCGATGAACACACGGTCAGTGCAGGCTTTCTGGACAACACCTTGGGGAATCCCCTGCTCCTGCGAAAACCCCTGGATTGCGGTGTCAAGGTCATAGCAGCTCATTGTGCTAGTGAAGGGAAGGGTGAAGACCTAGACAGCCCAGCACGAAGGAAGCCTCATGTCTCCAACTACAGTTTGCTACGTCGTCTGATGGATGACCCCAAGTATGATAAACTCCTCTACGCAGATATTTCTGCTTTGGTCGGGATTTTGCGAGTGCCTGTGTTGAAGGAGGTCTTGGAAGATAAAGCCATCCACAACCGTCTTGTTTACGGCTCCGACTATCCTCTCCCTTGTGTGAATGCATTGACGTTCATGAGACAGCTCACTTATCACAACCTCATTCAGCCCCATCAAGTGCCCTGTCTGAACGAGCTGTATAACTACAATCCCCTACTGTACGATATCGCACTGAAGAGACTGGTTCGTGGTCCGAATGGAGGGCAGTTCCCAGCCTCTGTGTTTAAGAAGCATCCTGACATACCACCCGTTGGTTTAGCATCTACTCCTGGGGGAACATCAGTGTAGTGATGGGAGTTGAGATATGTTGCCATTTATATGTGGGTCCCTTGTAAAGTAATTGACAATGCATATGTAGATAAATTGTAACTCAACTGTATAGATATAGTAATTTTCAACCTAATGGCTATTCATCCAGCAGTATTGCATCATCGATACATACACCCGATGTTAGAATGTTGCGTAACATTTGCAAAATTGCGTAACAGAGTTAGGGTTTAGATTAGATTGTGTAGTTTTTGCCGGGTCAATATCCACTGGGGATTTGCAATGATAGACTGCAACTGCTTGCATGGAAGGTCTTGTATATAATGTTAATTTTAGTTTGTATTAGTTTTATATTACTAGTATGTGTTGTTAGCTTCTTTCCCATTTTATAATATATATGCTATATAATTTGGTAGATAGCAATTAATATGTTTTCCCACTTTCGGTATCAATTTACGATTACTTGTAATTCTGTACATGTTTGAATGAGCATGAGTTGAATAAAGTGAAATTTATGAAAATTAAGCACTATTAATATTAACACAGTACGTCACTGGAACCAGGATATTATTTTTCTATCCCAGTTTGTGAAAGAGCAAAGGAGAAACTGGGCATGCATGTATGGTAGTTATCACCTGGGTAACTACAAGGGTGTTAATAATAGAGTCAATTTGGCCGTTAATAAAATCAATTATTGTCATTCAAATCTACAAATTGAAAATCAGTTTGCATGGGATACAAGTCAGTCATATCCCGGTTCTCTCGCATGATATCGATCCAGGTCATCGCCCCCATGATCTGAGCTTTGCCTCGGTCTTGCATGGGCGCTAACCTTGATATCATCTCGGGATATAGCTATAACATATATTACAAATATAAAGTGGATTCTCGTTATTCTGCCACCGGCCGCTTTATCTGCATGCCATCAATTTTGTACATGAATTGATTAAAAGGAGTACATAATATTATTGATTTGGATAATCCGCCAAACTCATTAATCCACCCAAATTTTTCAAATATTTTTTGGTGGATTAACAAGTATTTACTATATATACATGCAAATACATATAGTTTAATAACATAATAACTTCACCTTCTAGTAATAGATAATATTATACATGATTCACTTTATTGGTCGCATGATACTTAACCGCTATATATTATTATAGGGTTCTTATTAATAATTATTATGAATGATTACATTTGAAAATAGCACTAATCATTGATTTGCAATTAATTACATTCGTGAAGCAGGTCGCGCATAATAAATGTACCTAATTATTGATACAGCTGCAATGAAAGCTTGTGTGCATGAATTAAAATTCTTATAAAAATTATAAAACTATAATATTATAATATGAGGATGTGGTTGAATATGAAAGTTGCTGAACTATAACATATACAGCTGTGATCTGACAGAAAGTGATCTAGCTGCTTGCAAATTCAATTTGGACTGATGCGGATAGAATTGGCTTTGAAGACTGCAGGTTATACAGCTGACAGGAATAGCGTCCACTGCGTGCGGACGAGGTGTGCCTCACAACCAGGTCATTGTACCGGAAAACATGAGGCTGGAGACAGACTGACTGTGTGTGGACATATGCTGTGAAAGGTGCAGAGCGAATAGGATTGTCCTTGGGGTATCTCCGATCCACAGTACATACACCCGAAGCAGGATCGCAGGAAGGGTCTTCATAGATGACGGGCACAGTAGATGGATTTTTGCTGTCCTCTTGGCTGTCACTATCACGAACCCAGAGCACATAATGGTAGCCTTTATTGGTGTTAAAGGCACACTTTACACGCACCTTTCCTCCAACAGGTACAGTAATTGGAGATGTGCTCGGAAAACTGACAAGAGATGGTGGGAATGAATCGTTGTCTGCATACAAGAAAAAAGGAGAACATATAATTATGATAGTCTTTTATCCGTATCAAACAAACACATGTATCAAGGGAAAGCTATACATGCACTGGCTGCTGACGTTGTGTGGGTGATTTAAATATCTAACAATGAAATT
>CAUJGJ010000277.1:813400-823400 GCA_963170055.1 Halisarca cf. caerulea | reverse complement strand
CTTCTGCTGATTGGCACATTCAAATAGTGGCACTCTTTCAAGTCCACCTGTTTACAGGGTGTGGTAACCATGGCAATGATTACATACTTGAAATCTATAGGAACAGCTGATATCCTTGAATGCATAGTTCATTAGCTGCAAACAGCTGATGTTGTCACTGTGGAAAGGGGGCTAGTTTCAGAGCAAAGTGAAAATATGTTAAAATGGTTTGTTTTGTGTTACAGCTGATGAGCAGGAATGTGTTGGTCGTTTGTATCGGAGTGTTCCCAAAGAGTGGCACCTTGTGTGTGTCCCCTGCAGTGGCCCCCCAAAAGTTTGTCCCCCCTGCAGTGGGCCCCTTCGGTCCGCTTGTGTACTGTATAGGCGCTAGTTTTCACGGGACTTTATTTTCGCGAATTTCGCGAATGAGCCTGCATTTGCGAAAATTCAATCGCGAGTATTTGGTTAGATATGTGGAATGTGAGTCTTAGATATATATAGTAGGGACTGGTCCATTCACAAAACTAAAATTGCGAATTACAACCAGGGTCTTCGTTCGCGAAATAGACATCCCACAAAAATTATCACCTATACATGGTACATGCATTTGTCCTCTAGAATGTCCCCCTAGAGAGGGTGTGTCTTACACTGTGTCCCAGTGGTAGTTTGCCTCTAGAATGTCCCTCTAGAGTGTGTGTCTTACACTGTGTCCCAGTAGTAGTTTGCCTCAAGAATGGCCCCCTAGAGAGTGTGTGTCTTACACTGTGTCCCAGTGGTAGTTTGTCCTCCAGAATGTCCCCCTAGAGTGTGTGTCTTACACTGTGTCCCAGTGGTAGTTTGCCTCCAGTTGTGTGTTACCCCAGACACTACTGCTTAGCCCCGGAGCCCCACCTCCCACCCTTTGTGTTACCCCTCGGGGCTGTAGTGTTACCTGTGTAAGACTCCTGTGTACGATGTTTGCTTACATCCAAAGAACACAGAGACGCCATCACTCAATGGAATGGCTTTCACTTGACAGTGTTGGTAATCTAGTTTGGATTATCTCCTCACTTCACTGGGTTTCTCTGCAAACTCCAGTCTCTGGATAATGTGATAATGAGACCACATCACTGAGGTTGTGCACACGCTTGTGTTTGGCACATTAGAGACCACCAGAGTAATTGTATTGTACTTGAAGGAACTGAATTATAGGCTGGGATTTGTGTGTGTGTGTGTATGTGTGTGTGTGTGCGCGCCACAGAGGGTTGGGGGAGGGAGGGCTACCTGAAAGGTTATGTTCACAGAGGGATGGTGGATCTGTATGTGGCTTCTAGGGTTGAGTTTCAAATTCAAAGTCTTCCCAACCTTGTGTCCACACACACACACGCACGCACACACGCACACACACACACACACACACACACACACACACACACACGCATACACAAACACGCATGCGCACACACATGCACACACACACACACACACACACACACACACACACACACGCATACACACACACACACGCGTGCACACACACACACACAACACACACACACACACACACACACACACACACACACACACACACACACACCACTGCTGTACATTACATTACATACCTCTTTTGAGGAATGGGTCAAGTTACTGTCGTAACACACCACATACTGTATGTATGGATCTGGTTTATGTGAGCAAACTGATTGTGGTGTGGTGTGTGGGGGGCAGATAGCAAGCCTTTAGTAACATGAACAGAAGTGATTGATAGAAATGAAGATCTCTGAAGTCGTCTTCAGTTGCACATGTACAAGAGTGACAACTTCTCACGTTGTTTTCTAGCTCTATTCACACACATACATACATACATACATAGTGCTGCAGCCACACACATGACCAGTATGGTCCATCACTACACACCCCTAATTGTTGTGTGTGTCACTGTGTGTGTGTGTGTGTGTGTGTGTGTGTGTGTGTGTGTGTGTGTGTGTGTGTGTGTATGCGCACATGTGTGTGTGTGTTGTAAGTATTATCCTTGCCCCTCCTTTCCTCAGATCATGCCCGTGCGATGGACATTCAAGCTCTCTGTGAGGAGATTGAACTCATGGCAACTCTGGAGCCTCATCCCAACATCATCAACATTTTGGGATACACATTTAAGAGTAAGCCCCTATAATTAGTGCTTAATTGTTGATTATAGATGATCATATACCCTACCTCTATAAGCATTTTGACGTCATTCAAAGTGTGTTAGCTATAATATAGGAACAGCTGTCTTTGTTAGTTGCTGTCGATTGTAAAACCAATCAGAAGCTTTTGACTGAAGGCTGCAAAGAGCTTCTATGTTGCCTGAAGCCAGTTAGGGGTGAATGCTTTTGACCACAGTTGTTGTCACTGGCAGTTATTGTAGGAAACCACTGAATTGCACACAGAACCTCAAAATATGCCATCTTTCTCTATACACTTGACTAGAGCACTCTGTGTGTGTGTGTGTGTGTGTGTGTGTGTGTGTGTGTGTGTGTGTGTGTGTGTGTGTGTGTGTGTAGTGTGTGTGTGTGTGTGTGTGTGTGTGTGTGTGTGTGTGTGTGTGTGTGTGTGTGTATTACAAAGAACCTCTATGGGATCAAAATACAGACCACTGAGGAGGAAAAGTTGCTATGGGAGGAAATTTGCATTGTAGGGTTTTGTGAGCAAATGAGATAGGAAACAGCTGGTGCTAAGGGGGAAACGTTCAATCATTTCGCTTTCCAGCTGAACGGAGATATCAAAGAAGCTGGTGTTTGTGGTCGAGGGTGCTTCCTTTCAAATCACTGTGTATGTCACTGCAGCGTACACAAGTGTTCTAGACTCCCCTCCATTCACCTCATGAATGGGATTTCCTACTACTGAGGCACATGGGCTGTGTGTGTTGACATGTCTCCTGGCATTGTTCACTACGTATGTACCGGCTCACACCAGTGGTGTGTGTGCTACGTGTACTGTGTGTGTGCTGTGTGTACTGTGTGTACTGTGTGTGCAATGTTGGTCATCATTTGTGCATGTATGGTGTATTTTGCTCTGTGTGTGTGTGTGTGAGTGTGTGTGTGTGTGTGTACATAAGTGTATATTTATTTATATATTGTACATATATAGTATGTGTGTCTATTTTGCTGTTTTCCAACTGTACCACCCGCAGACCACAAGCCCTACCTTATCATGGAGTATGCCAAGTATGGTGACCTCCGCGGACTTCTACAGAGGTGCAAGAAGGAGAAGGAGAGGTTGGCTGCAATGAGGAGCTACTCTGGCAGCACTACCAGCAGTGGGGTCTACTACAACGTGGATCGCTCTCGAGACCACCTTCTCAGCTCCAGCAGTGGTGTGTGCTCTCCTGTCAGCTCTGGACCTGCAGGAACGCCAGTTCTGCCGGGTATATCAGAGGGGCAGGGTGGAGGTGTGTGTGTGTGTGTGTGTGTGTGTGTGTGTGTGTGTGTGTGTGTGTGTGTGTGTGTGTGTGTGTATGTGTGTGTGTGAATGTACATATTGTGTGTGTGTGTGTGTGTGTGTGTGTGTGTATGTACATATTGTATGTGTGTGTGTGTGTGTGTACATATTGTGTGTGTGTGTGTGTGTGTGTATGTGTGTGTGTGTGTATGTACATATTGTATATGTGTGTGTGTATGTCCTTGTTCATGTGTGAATGTGTTGTTTGTATATGTGTATGTACTGTCTATATGTCAGCATGTGTAATGGTATTACAATGTGTTCCTCACACATGTGCATACACACATGTGCGTGCGTATATGTATGTATGCACACACACACACACACACACACACACACACACACACACACACACATTTTACCCAACATCTGCTTCACATGTGTAGATGTGCAGCTTCCTTTCCCGTCATCTGGTGATGATACCGTGTTTGAGGGAGAGAAGCAGTCAGACATTGTGTATGTCATGAGTGCCGAGAGCTGCACAGCTCACCGTCTGAGACCTCTGCACAAGGAGTACTTGGAGAACCCCAGTGAACTTCTGCCTGAGGACATACTCAACTTTGCCCTTCAGATAGCGCAGGGCATGGAACACCTGCAGAAGAGCAATGTAAGCTGCAGCCTGCTGGTTCATTGTGTGTGTGGGGGGGGGGGGTTACCATGGGATTCCCCTCCCTGGTTTTGTATATAGTGGATGAGCCTGTGGATCTCCCTCCCTGGTCCCTCCCTGGTCCCGGGTGTGGGGTGGCACTGAACCTACAGATGCACTGTATGTTGTCGAGGCTCCGTCTTTTGTGGAGCTCCTACTGCATGTATCGTGGTATTGGAACAGTAGTGCATGGTGCTGGCCACAGTGGAACAGTACTGCATGGTGCTGGCCACAGTGGAACAGTACTGCATGGTGCTGGCCACAGTGGAACAGTACTGCATGGTGCTGGCCACAGTGGAACAGTACTGTATGGTGCTGGCCACAGTGGAACAGTACTGCATGGTGCTGGCCACAGTGGAACAGTACTGCATGGTTTTGGCCACAGTGGAACAGTACTGCATGGTTTTGGCCACAGTGGAACAGTACTGCATGGTTTTGGCCACAGTGGAACAGTACTGCATGGTGCTGGCCACAGTGGAACAGTACTGCATGGTGCTGGCCACAGTGAAACAGTAGTGCATGGTTTTGGCCACAGTAAATGTTTCTGGAAGTAGTGTCAGAACCATAGGCATGTCGGGCTAGCCTGCATACAATGTGGTGAAGATAAATTGTTGAAGTTCTGGTTTTGGATTTTTTTGTGTGGGTAAACCAGTTTCACTGTGCTTTCAGGTGCCTCGTTCCAACTTCCAATGTGATCTCATCCTCAGTACCTCTCTCTGTCTCTTTGTCTTTACAGCTTGTTCACCGCGACCTGGCTGCCAGGAACATCCTCATCAGTGAGGGCTTTGTGCTGAAGATAGCCGACTTCGGTCTTGCCCGTACGATGGATGACAGCGATTACTACACAATTGCCACTCAAGTGAGTTACTCTCACTGTCCATTCTACTACTGCAATGACTTTTGTATAAAAGCCTACCGGGCTACTAGACTGGAGCCTACTGGACTACTAGATTGGAGCCTACCGGGCTACTAGATTGGCGCCTACCAGGCTACTAGATCGGAGCCTACCAGGCTACTAGATTGGAGCCCACCGGCTACTAGATTGGAGCCTACCGGCTATTAGATTGGAGCCTACCGGGCTACTAGATTGGAGCCCACCGGCTACTAGATTGGAGCCTACTGGCTGCTAGATTGGAGCCTACCAGGCTATTGAATATGGGGGTACAGGGACACTGTCTACGTAGAAAGTACGTACGTATGTACCTGATTGGATAATAACATCATTTTAATGTACAAGTAGTTGAGTATTCAGCTGATGCTGATGACAGTGTTGTAGTATGAGGAGAATGTGTGAGTGCTACATTTCTGCCCATCTATAGAGAGGACTCCCCATTAAGTGGACTGCACCAGAAGTATTTGACAAGCACAAGTACTCTTCAAAGAGTGACATGTATGTGTGTGTGTGTGTGTGTGTGTGTGTGTGTGTGTGTGTGTGTGTGTGTTCAACCATGCATACATGCGCGCGCGTGTGTGTGTGTGTGTGTGTGTGTGTGTGTGTGTGTGTGTGTGTGTGTGTGTGTGTGTGTGTGTGTGTTCAACCATGCATACATGCGCGCGTGTGTGTGTGTGTGTGTTCAACCATGCATACATGCGTGTGTGTGTGTGCGTGCATGTGTGCATGTGTGTGTGAATATATGCAGTACATGTCAGCCATTAACTAGTTGACCAAAATTCAATGTTGAGTAATGAAGAGCTACAATGTGTACGTTCCCACATGATAGTTGGTACAGCACTGATAAGGTGTGCAGTGCGTGGTTGTCTAATATACCTGACGAGAATTGTCGATTTTGTTCTGTTTAGGTGGTCGTACTCCATTTTGCTGTGGGAGATTACAGCTTACGGTGACACCCCGTATCCCGATTTCAAAGTCTCCGATGTGTCCAGACTTGTGGGCCATTTGAGATCTGGAGGTCGACCGCTAAGAAGACAGGACACGTGCAATGAGGAACTGTGAGTTTACTGAACACCGTGTGTGTGTGTGTGTGTGTGTGTGTAGGTGTGTGTTTGTGTGTGTGTGTGTGTGTGTGTGTGTGTGTGTGTGTGTGTGTTTGTGTGTGGGTGTGGGTGGGTGGGTGTATCTGTGTGTGTGTTATTGAGAGATGTATATTATACATAATATTAGTCTAATATTTGACAACCTCAATCTGCCCCCTCAGGCATGAGCTGATGGAGATGTGTTGGAAGTTGCATCCACACAAGCGTCCGTCCTTCACCGACGTTGTTCACCATCTTGCTCCCAAATCATTTTCTTCCCCGTCCTCGCCAATCGTCGATGTCAAGTACTCCTCCGCTGGTCTCCAAGGAGGGGATGTCCCACCTCACATCGCTTCCACCTTGGGCAGCTCATCTTGTGTCTAATGGTGTCAATTGAACTGAACTCACAATTTCTCTTTTTTGTATAAACTTTCTGCGTAAGACTCTCACTGCTTTACACTGTATCATCACTGCCAGTGCTCTCTGTATGTACTCTGATGGTGATGTGTGGATTTCACATGCAGTATGTATGTGACACAGAGCTAGGGGAATTGATAGGAAGTGTAGAGAAGTATTGCTGTGGGAATGCATTGCTTCATGCATGGTTGTTGACTTTGCACACACACACACACACACACACACACACACACACACACACACACACACACACACACACACATGTACACACACATGCATGTATGCACATACATGCACAACGTGTGCGCGCGCACACACACGCGCGCACATGCACATGTACACACACACATGCATGTGTGCACATACATACACAACGCGTGCGCACACACACACACGCTGTGCAAAGTTCGTGCTAAAAGTCAATGGTATATTATTGCTATTGAACCTTGTTTACAGAATCTTTGTTGTGCTTCAATTTTGCATGATGCACTCAATTTACTTGCAAATCATTGGTCATCATGAATCAATCAACCTTCATTTGATTTGTATACTAGTAACTTGCTCGGCCATTTTCAGGGACTGATGTCAGTCACGGTGAGCATGGGTCTGGCTACATCAGACTGGTACATCAGCACACACTATGCAGTGGAATCCAAGTATAACCCTTTGCAGGGGACGCTGTTGATTCTTCCACCCTTTGCAGGGGACACTGTTGATTCTTCCACCCTTTGCAGGGGACGCTGTTGACTCTTCCGCCCTTTGCAGGGGACGCTGTTGACTCTTCCGCCCTTTGCAGGGGATCAACACTGTTGACTCTTCCACCCTTTGCAGGGGATCGACACCGTTGACTCTTCCACCCTTTGCAGGGGACGCTGTTGACTCTTCCGCCCTTTGCAGGGGACGCTGTTGACTCTTCCACCCTTTGCAGGGGATCAACACCGTTGACTCTTCCACCCTTTGCACTGTAAGAGACTCACTATAGTGTATTAGTCTGGCATAGCCAACCATTCCTTGCTCGGCCATATTTTTGGGACAGACATCAGTCTCCAAAAATGGCCGGCTACACCAAACTAGCCACATAAAGCTATAGGGAAACCCCCTAAGACACCCCTATGATGTGAAACTTCTCTTAAGACAAAAATACATTCAAGTCGAAGGGGATAGAGATCAGTATGAATTTAAGTTCTTTAAGATGGATGTTTTAGGGTGGCCCATTGAATTCCGTCTTATAAGAAAGTTCACAGAAGTTGAAGTTTCGTATGCCTACATGATAATCAGATTCATAGTAGAAGATACATTCACAGGTCACATGTGTTTGTTCGCCATATGCAGAGAAAATCACTGACACGAGAGATGTTCTTCACTGTGAGGGCTACACATAAATCATAATTATATTTACCAACAACCAGTTTGTCAATAAAGTATTTACGAACAACCAGTTTGTCAATAAAGTATTTACAGTAATATAAAAATAATTATGATAGATAGAACTGTGATACATGATGGAATACAGCAAACATATATTACACACATGCACTTACACATGCGTGTACACACACGCACACACATATACATACAAGTACACACACACACACATGTACGTACACATGCACATACAGTTAAGAGTATGGATATGCAGAAACAAATCACAGGGTGAGATGGGTGGAGTGTGCATGGGAAAATGGGAAGAACTTGATCAAATCGGGAATGGCATATCTACACACACACACACACACACACACACACACACACACACACACACACACACACACAGAGAGAGAGAGAGAAACAGAACGTAATGGGTTACAGGGAATTTTCCCATAAACTCATGACCAAAGAAAGTACACTGTCTGTTGACATATAAAGCATGCTGTGAACCAAAGGAAATTCTCCCCTAGCTTTGCCCATTTATCTTCTGTAAGTCGCTTCCAGACATCTTTCCTCCAAAATCTTGACTGTCCTCAATTATTTGATCGCTTTCTTCTACAACCTCCTCTTCAATGATAGGAGGACTTTGGGGGGACAAGGGCTTCTCCCCATTGAGCTTGTAGTCCTCTTCGCTACGAAAATCTGCTTCTTCGTGGATGTTCTCCGGTTTGTCAATAGAACCTACTTTTGACAGCATCGCAGGCTGCAGTGAAAAACAATGCTGAATAATGAACTGCCTAGTTTTTCTCTCTCCATTGTGTGTGTGTGTGTGTGTGTGTGTGTGTGTGTGTGTGTGTGTGTGTGTGTGTGTGTGTGTGTGTGTGTACGTGTGTATGCACACACACACACACACACACACACACACACACACACACACACACACACACACACACACACACACACACACACACACACACATAGTACATGTGTATATATCATACAGTCATATGTACATACAGTACATGTGTCTATTCATGCGAATCATTTGATACAGCATCACTCTCTCCACAACAACACATGTTGGCAACTGTTTCACTGGGCTCTATACAAAATGTAGCCCTCACAGCAACAACTTGGTTGAAGCAGCACAAAACAGTGGGACCAATGGTGATGTTGTGAAGAGGTTTGGCTGTACGCACATGCAAGAAATTGTTCTGTACCATACCTTCTTCTTCTTCTTCTTGCCAAACAATCGATCAAAGAACCCAGGTCTGTAGGGCTCAACTTTGTGTTTCGGTTGAGGTACTACCAACCCGTTGCTGGGATGCAGAGCATTGACCTCATCAAACGCACCTGTCTCTAGCAGCTGCAAGTGTGTGCGAGAGAGACGGATCAAAGTAGCTCTTACATGCTGTGTGCATGTTCATCCACTCATTCATGTATACACACACACACACACACACACACACACACACACACACATGCACATGCACCTCTTTCTGCCAAGGGATGGATATGATCCCAGACGAAAACTTCTCATGGAATTCCTGGTCCGTGCCCTCCAGTGTCACTCCTCTTATGGAGGAGAACTGCTCAATGTCCAGCACATCCTTAGCATACACACATTTTGACTGCAGCAAACGATTAGTGTAGTAAATATGCCTTTGTCATACAATCACACACATACACACACAGATACATGCAGATATACACACACATACACACACACACACACACACACACACACACATACACACACACATACACACACACACACACACACACACACACACACACACACAACACACACAGTCATACATAAGGTACGGCTAAAAACAACAGTCTGTGAGGTGTTACACAAGAATGCGAAATTTCACAGCAATATCCATGAAAATGCAAACTTATACAAAGTTATACAAAGAAATCCACATTTGGCAATTTACATCAGGTTGAAATGGAGCCTCAATGAGACCAGCTGTCAGATGCTTCCAATGCATGGTGCAGAAGAAGGCGGTGGATTTCACCTCAGGGGCTCCTACCAATGTACCGATCCTGTGCTTTGCCTCTTTGGTAAGAAGCTGTGGAGAGGGATAAGGTGAGGAGGAGGGGATGGGCTAGGGGTGGGCTAGGGGTGGTGGTGGGCTAGGGGTGGGCTGG